>JALLBJ010000110.1:0-52397 GCA_036940105.1 Skeletonema potamos
CTTAGCTTATTGTACCATACTTAGATACACGACGCACCCAATTATGAAGATAGGTGTCTCCTGAGAGCCATGACGCACGAAGCTTGCCGCTGCCGCGTTACAATTATTAGACGTCCTATATCAAACCCTACAACGATG
The DNA here is from genome assembly GCA_036940105.1 of Skeletonema potamos. Classification (NCBI taxonomy): domain Eukaryota; phylum Bacillariophyta; class Thalassiosirophyceae; order Thalassiosirales; family Thalassiosiraceae; genus Skeletonema; species Skeletonema potamos. Next base: position 139 of record JALLBJ010000110.1, read on the forward strand.
CATCATCGCTGTGGAGGAGTACGACATAAGACATAACATTACAAGTCAACAACAAGATGATGTTTCTTGCACGTCTTCTAGTTTCGATGTATCTTGCTGTGATCACCACAGCATTAGTCTCACCGAAACCTGGTCTAAAAAGTTATACAGATGCAGAGAGAAAGCATACGCTGTTTGCACTGAGAGGAAGAGATATTGAATCAGATAACCTCCTATCGATATTATCAGAAGATGGCACTGATATCAGCGGTCAGAAAAAGAAGTCTTTGCTACGAAAAGAAGTCTCCTCGTTGGAATCTCTATTTATAAGTGAAGAACAAAACGATGACCCAACGAGATTCAATCCTCTCATCGGGCTCTATGAGGTGGCACATGTAATCACTAACAACGATAAAGAGAACCCAGTAGGGGGCAAATGGACAAGGTCAGATGGATTTGCACAGAAACTATTCAAAACAAGGAAAACATACCAACACATCCTTCCGTACAACTCAACTGGATTAGCACGATATGATGGAGAGACATCTGTTGCCGAGGCAATTAATGTTGTCTCGTTAGATGGCTTGGATGGTTTGTTGCGGGCGACCGTCATCTTACGCGGAGATGTTGTACCGTTGTCTTCTGAAGAGTTAAAGGACTTGAACGCGAATCGCAAAATCAATTTACTATCAAACCTTGCTATCAGGGCGCACTTCGACGCACCTCGCATTTTCGTTGGCAAGCGGCAGCTTGGGAGTCAAGACGCATTCAAATACCTTCCACTACAACTTGGTCCTCTTAGTGATGTCATTCTAGATACCAGCTTTAACGATCAGTATGTTAGAATTGGTATGGGTGGAACGTCAGGTACGAGATTCGTATTCACAAGAACAGCAGACGAGGAAGCAAAAGAGTACGAAGCACTTCTGCAACAACCACCAGCAAAGAAATCAAAACTTTTGGGAATTACGACGAGCATTCTTCTTATGAGCTTTTACATTGCATTTGGGAATGGGACCAAGCTTGCAGCAGCAATGGTACCCTCGTTCATATCGAAGAGTACACTATTGTCTCCATCGATGGTGTTACTGAATTTCGCGAAGATGTCCGTAGAAAGATTCATACGAGTGATTGCAGGCGCGACAGGGCTGGTACCAGGACTAGGTGCACTACTCATTGCATTCTCAAGTGGTGGAATAGAGAGAGACGGAATGCAACCTAAAGCTGCATGATGGAGAATTCGAATCTATTGCATTTTATCTAGATACCGTTCACTCACTTGAGCAGTAGCACCAATACCTTTCATTGCAATCCAATCATCTTCATGACCAGTCTGCTTGGCTTTCTCTATTTTGTTCTTACTGTACTGCTTGCCTTTGCCGACACCGACACCTTTCATTTTCACATTCACAGCGGACATGTCAAACGAAAACAAAACTTTTCCCGAGTCCACAGCTTCCAATGCACGCGCAGCTTCTTTTGGTAGCAGTGACTTTGCTGCCCAAGAAGTGATATCTACTACATCCAAAGTGTCGGTATTGCTTGGTAAGCAGGCAAAGAAATGGATAGATTGGGTTGTGAGCTGCTTGTTTTCAATTTCAGCTTCATTCGGACTGGTTGCCCAACCATCGCCTTCACGAGCAGGGAGAAACGTTCCTTTAGTCAAAGATGACCCTGATGCTTGCTTCTTGGTTCGAGTTGTCAAGTTCTTAGACCATCGTTTCCACTGCTTCCTTGCTGGATTCCATCGGATTGTTACTGGTAATATTTTTGCATCATCCCCAGCAATGGGAGGGCTAAATACATCGTCCTTTTCAATCCAACATTCCTCTTCATTACTCCATAAGTGACTATTCTGTTGAAGCATATGCAGATCTTCTTCCTTCTTCGATGCAAGCAATTCCGCTTCAAGTTGAAGCATGCGCAATTCATCTTCTTTCTTCTTCACAAGCAATTCCGCTTCAATCAAGGGAAGGTGGACCTTATGCCATATCAGAGTAGCACGCTGCCTAGCTTGGTGTCCAAATATGAAAGATAATACATGATACAGGATGATGCAGAGATATTGTCGCATCAATAAAGGGATTCTGCTGATAAGTGCTCTACCAGAGGAAGCGTCCATTGTGTAGGGCCGAATTGCAATTAGGGATGAAACTGCGAAGGTTGTGTTGCTTTGGAGTGCTTCTACGTCTTCTTCTTCGAGTGGTTGATCTGATGTTTCTTCGTCAGTATTGATTATACCTTGCTCGTCTTGGTTTTCTCGTTTTGCATTCGACATCTCCACCTTATGAGCAGAGGGGTCATTAAATCCAGCCACCCTTGCTTCTGCTCTCAACTTTGCTTCATCCCCTGCAGAGATAGAGATCGTATTGTAGTGTTCGTTTTTTGCTTCTCCTTCATTAGGTATCAATGATTCTGCTTCGTCTTCCTCTGCATAGATCTTCTCTTCAACACGGCTTCTCATCTGTGTCAGAATGTGTAGTGTCTCTAAGTTATTCTTCAGGGAGTGTTTCGGCAATCTCATATTCTTCTCGATTGTTCTAAAGAGCCAATCCTCTTGCCTATCGGGATATTTCATCAATAAATCCGTCATTTGTTGTTCAAGAATCAAGAGATCAATGCTCTTTGCAGATCCGATATCGGGCTGATTCACCTGATGATGAGCTACTGCTGGTCCATCAAGCAGAAGATCATCTTCATCGTAATGATGGTGGCGAGGCTTTTTATTCTTCTTGCCCATTCTCTATATGAATATGTATGTGATTGGCCCCCCGTGAGTGAACATCAGTCTAACATCAGAACCCTTTGTACTTGATGCATGAAAACAATAATGTAAAAGTATTGCTGGAAGCAAATCAAAAAGGTAGGCAGATACATCAGTGGGATGGATGTGAACAAAAGATATGAGAACGCAAAAAAGATTTTTCGTCCCCTGTGACATCGTCTGAGCTTCGTAGATAAACTGTGCGCATTTATTTGGGCACTATATATTTACTAAAAAACTAATAACAGACCTCAGCTATGGTAAGTAAAAGTATCAGCTCTCTGCGCTCGACGATGGCGAATAGATGGCAAGCTATGGCAAGCCTTCTACAATTATTTCTTCGCTCCCTATCTCTAGAGTATTATTGACGGAGGAGATATCTGCTTCTATTATTCATACCAAAGCGCAGAGCAATACGCAGGACTGAGAATCTTCTATCAGGAGCAGAGCGACTCACGATGATACTGATACCAATACGCCACATGTTTGTGGTTGCTGCCATAGCGCACATAATTTGGATTTACATGCTGGACACTCCGAAGCAAGTATATTTCTGTCCCTTGAATCGGGAAGGCTTGGCGAAGGATTGGAATGACGAGAACTGCTATTGGAGCACATCGTATGCAGAGGCCAGAGAAAAGTTTGTCTCGCTGGGTAATCGTCTAAGAGAGCAGTTGATTTTGTCACAAGATGAAAATGTATTCCTTGATCTTGTGGATGTGCAAAGCATCACGTACGACACTGCTGGAAATGCAGAGGAATACAAATTACTGCAAGCAATTGATGCTTCTACGCTTCAAACTATTTCTCCTGAAAAAGATACTGTAGACGCAATCCTTTTGACGATGCGAGTTCCCGATGACCGTGTCGATATCATACACAGTAGTGGCACTCACGGGGTTGAGGGGTACTTAGGCTCTGCAGTTCAGATTCGATTCCTACACGAACTATTTCTACGAAACGAAGCATTGCTGCAAAATAAAGGGCGACAGAAAGCAAGTGAGTCTGGGAAGGTCAGAAAGATATTGTTCATTCATGCTGTGAATCCGTTTGGTATGAGGCATCATCGACGAACAAATGAAAACAACGTCGACCTTAACCGCAACGTTTTGGCACCTGACAGAGTCAAGACTGTAATTGAGAGAGACCCTAACTGCTTTGGGTATTTAGATATGGACCCCTTATTGAATCCAATCAATGTTAGCCCTATATCACACCAAGGTGGAAATAATTCACCAGAACAATCATCATCTAATACCATTCATGCGTTTATGAAAGAGGTATGGGCGATCGCATCAGTAATTGGGTCTATTGTGAAGGTTATTACATCAACGGGGTACACTAATGCAAAAAGGGCAGCAGTTTCAGCGCAATATCACAAGAAAGCTGGTGTGTTTTATGGTGGGAATGGAAAATGGGAAAACTCGATAGTTGCAGTTCAACAAGCAATAGATGAATTTGCAGGCTTTGGCTTGAGTTCTAATGCCGATGCACAATCAAAAGTGTTTTGGATTGACGTTCACACGGGGTTGGGCAAGTACGGTTCCTATACCTTGATTGAAAAGGAAATACCAGACAGCACCCTCTGGAACTCGCAGCTCAACAGTGTCATTGCAAGCCTCGTAGAGAAACAAGCGAGTAGCAGCAAAGCAGTAAGTTCTGGATATGAGCAGACCATCGGATTTGTGAATGGTGATGTTTTGTGTCCATCTCCTAGATGCTTTGCAGTTTCACAAGAGTTTGGAACAAGGCCTGGAGTCATTGTAATTCTTGCATTAATTCTGGAAAACAAGGGCTGTAACGAGGGCAAACATGAGTTCGCTTATCTCACTAGTAATGCATTTCAGCCGCAGCGATTGAGCTGGAGGAGAACCACGCTTCGTGGTGGAAATGAGATGCTTTTAACAGCTCTCAACTTTCAACCGAGGTAATCAAAGATCGTATTATGCTAAAAATATTTACACTACTCACGATATTGTAAAGGAAATGAAATTCTCTCAAAAACAGCCTTCCGGTGGGCATGCATGACCACAGGTCGAGAAATCCTCCATCATCTTCCCCTTCCAATTTAGACCGTCACCCATACCACAGTTGCCTGTACGGGTGTATCGGCAAACTTGTATCCGGCAAATGTTCCCCTCACCCATTTGCTTAACAGACTCGCCACAACCTATGTATCTTGTTGCACGCCACAAAGCCTGTGTGAAATGTGCATTCTCTGGCCAACTCCACGTTGCCTCTCGGTCGACCCATCGTGTAACAATATTCGATACTGGCTTTATTTCGCCCCAATCCTCTTGACTCCCAGTAGCCTTGGCAAGGTTCTCGCCATTCATATCTCGATTTGGATCATGCATTATACCGTCTGTATCGCAGCCGTCGAGCAACGCTTCTGCCCAATCTTTGGCAGCTGCAGCAAGTCCCATGCTGTATTTCAGTGGCACATAGCTTCCACCAAACTGCTTGTGCCAATACTCGCGGCGAGTGTTATGTTCATTCAGGTAATCTAGCTCGCGTTGAGTGATTGAAAGCCTTTTGTAGTACCCGACAATGAAATCATTCGATCGCTGAGCACCGGTGCCAAATTTATCATAAACAATGATTTCATCGTCCATGGAGAGTTCATAGTAACCTTCTCCCTCGTCGCAGCATATGCCATTTCCAAAGTCATCAAAGATCGTGAAGCGATAGTTTCCATCCTCCAAACACACCATCAAACTTTCAAAGTCCATCTCACTGTACTTACCCGTCGGCTCTCCAGTTACCTTTTCACCGGTATCAGTGTTTCGCAGTTCCCAAGAGTTTTCATTTGCATACTTGTCAAACTGGATATTGATGCGGATTTGCTGCATTCCGTCTCCGCAAACACTGGAACGTCCAACAAAAGGAGTTACCATTACTGGCTCTGGCTCAGTCAGTTGGTTTGTTGGTATTACTGGCTCTGGCTCAGTCAGTTGGTTTGTTGGTAATGGTGTCGGCAAAGGTGATGGAGGTGGTGTTGGTGCCGGAGGCTGGGCCAAGAGCTCCACATGTTCGGAAGGGGCATTGTAGTTCTGGTAATTGCCGTAGTTGACATCGAACGATGATGTTGCTGTCACTGTGCCGATGGAAAATGCATGTACAGCTTTATCCTTGAACGTTTGCTCACGATTGGAGTCAAATTGAACAGCTCCATTGACCAAGTAAGAGTAAGTTCCAACATTATTGTCACAACAGATACCATCTTGATAGGTATCAGTGATGGTGAGTCTGTAGTTGAAGCCGCTTGGCATACATACTGCGTATGTGTACTCTGAGAGGTTTTGAAATCCACTTCCATCATTAGGCCATCGAACAAACTGGTTCCAGATCTGTCCTTCCTCCTTCTCAAGTATAAAGCTTGTTTCGTCTCCGTAGTCATCGGTCGACAGGTTGATCTGGAATAATTCTGAACCGTCACTACATACTTGAATTCTGCGGTTAGCGCTTTGTTCGACCTGCAAAGCCAGAGTAAGGATGAGGTATACATATGTTAGCTATGAGCATCAAGCGCAATAAGTGTAAAAGATCAAAGATTAACTTACAAGCCTTAACGATTCATCATGAGTACGTTCGCTTGACTGTTTTGTTTCCCTCGCCACTAATGATCTAAGGGCATGTTGTGCCGCCTCGCCTTGGGCGGCTAGGAGGAGAACAGAGCCGAGCAGATAAAACGCCGAGGTCTTCATGCAGATAGTCTTGATGCTTAAAACTAATTAAAAACAATGAGAGTGGATTGCTTTGTGCTTCCCTTGATAGTGGGTAGGTTTTGAGGTAGCATGGTGAGGCTGCTGTGGTGATCCACAGCGGAGTTTTTGGCGTCGAGAGTGCAATTTTGGCCAAAGCCCTCAACGTAGGAATTTGGTATGTATTTTCAGAGAAAGTGTCATACAGAGCTCACACGAGGCGAACGCCAAAAGCGGCGAACGTAGGGCGTCTTCTAACGGTGACCGAAGCACTGTGGGTATTGTATCATCACAAAAAAGGCAGGAGACAATATCAAGACTGACTTGTCATGTGTCTGATTACGCCTTGGGGCTGCTGTTACGGGCGTTAGTGGGGGGAGGATGAGGTGTTGAAGTATTAGAATTATAGATTAGCAATGAATGATACAATCCATCATGGACTATATCCATGAATCATACGACACTCAAGGAGTCCATTCTACATTCACATATCTATGACAGAGTTCATTCACATAACTATACCTAGACAATCCAATTCCGTAATATCAACACGTCCTCCTAACATCGTACTAATACTCGGCTGAGTTCTTCCTAAATCTCCATTGCAAAACTCTTTCACGTATGTTCCACCACTTGTCGCCATTCGCAGGTGAATCCAATGATCACTAATGCGCCTAGCAGATAAGCTTAGTACAGTTTTTGTTCTAGTGTCTGAGGATCGCCGATGTAGAACTCGCAGTGGTGTGTCTTGCTTTATCTCCAACGGGAAATTGTCACAACCAAAATCTGAGCTATCCTCCTCTTTATCCCAAGGCAAACAGCCTAGTTTCTCTATCAGTTCCTTGTCAGAACGAATTATGACACTTGTCCAGCATATGCATGCGTAGTGTTTCACCTTTTCTTCTGTTTCTGCTTGAAGACCAGAAAATGAACTCGAGCTTGTGAGCTCTAGCGGTGAGGATACTCCAACGCCATTCGGATTACATCCGTGAAATCTGCCGTTTCCTACTAATGATTGAGGCCAGCCATTGCTGTCATATACGATTGATTCCTTGCTGCAGTCATCGCTACTTGACTGATTGATCGCTTTAACAGCAATCTCTAACTCTGTCGCCGTAGGCAATCGGAATGCATCAAATATCTCGCACACAAAGGGCCGCCCAGTTATGTTTTTGTCGCTGGAGCTTGACTTGACAATGGAAGGAGGCGGCAAGAGCATCCGAACATCTAAATCTTCCCTGCCGGAGGCATGAAACTTACAACAGCCGTACACAACTGATCCTTCTTGAACCACCGCTTCGCCATCATCTGTAACTAAGACGTGTTCATTGTTTAGAGTTGATATGCCTCCACAGCAGTTAGCCAAACGTGGACAAATTTCTTCCTCCACAGATGAGAAACCTTTCCGGACCAATCCAGATTTTGCGTCTGACACGTAAAACGGAGTTTGTGCGACATCCCTTCTTGACTTCGTGTAAGTTCCTCTCACGTAAAATGGACGTCTCCATATGCCTACATGGACAGAAGGTTGGAGTGTATGCTGTTTAGCCTCTTGCAGCCAAGAGGAAAGAGCAAGAGAAGAATTCTTGCACTCAATCTCAGTTCGAAGCCATTCATGAAATATACTCTTTTCTAACCATGCAATCATGCTTGGTTTATCAGGTGCTTGACTCATAGAACGCCTAACTCGCAACTCCAAATTTGTCCTTGGCTCGCCACCCTGCTTTAGTGTGGGATCATTGCCACGAAATCTTTTGCGCGGGTTCAATATTCGATTCTGACTTTGCACGATTTGATGTTTGTGCTTGTTGATGTGTACCTGTAACGAAGGTGGTATTATGTTACTGACATCAGCAGAGCCGAATTGTGGCAAGACTAGTACATGAGCAGCCAAGTACCCCGACTCTTCCTCGTGCAATTGTTGTGAGAGGTTCGGTTGCGTAGCTTCATTGCTACATTTCGTTTCGCCATTATTTTCAAGAAGAGTTATGGTTTTCTCAAGTACGTCGCGTATTGAGGAGCGTATATATTCTTTCAGCTTTGAGTAAACATCCTCTGTAGAGCGCAATCGAATAATAGGGGAAGCAGTGTCGGTTATAGTTTGTTTCGTGTTGATGAAGCATTCAGCTGCAGCTACGGCACAATGAGCACGCACTGCAATTAGCAGCGGTAGATTTAATGTCGGTGTTTCTTTGGTTATATAATTTCCCCTCCCTTCGCAGTACGGAGTCAAAGATTTGATAATCAACGGGGCAATTTGTTCTTCCTGATATGTTAGAGATGATAGACCAAAGCATAATGAGCAATGAGAACATGAATCGTCCATCGCCATCATAGACGGTTGGGTGATCGCAATGTGATTATCGTCACCATCATCAGATACGACGAGAGAAATACAGTATGGACACAGCCCAATCTCGACACGGAGAAACTCATCTATTGTCTGTTGCGTAGAGAATGAGTCCATTGCTTCCGTTTTTGATGTCGTGGGCGGGCGGGGGTGATGGTGAAAGTATTATGCGATAGGCGGCGGAGCGGGGATGGAGGGGTGGTGGGCAGCCTTTACTAGTTCCTACGTAAGGTAGGGACGAGGCTGCTTTCCTCCAATCATTCGAGCATAAATCTTCGACGACATGACAATGCGATATGTTCCCGAGGGGGTGGTCTCTCTCTCATCAGATGCACCAGGATGGACAGTAAAAAGCGCTGGAGATAGTAGTGCTGTTGCGGAGAGCAGAGGTCCCATATGTTGGAAATGCAAAGGAGAATGCAATTTGCGCATCCTAAAGAAGAATGCATCAAGCAATCAACGAACTTGCCCAGTCTGTAGAGGCAGTGGCTTTCTGCCCATGAAATCAAAGTACGTCCAGTCAATCAGCGTTGATGTAGACACACCGGGAGTGATTACCTCACGCCGACGTAGGCCGAGAGGCTGGAACGAATTTGGCCATTGCCCAGCAGCAGTGCAGGCATCACTCGATACCGACACTGCCAACACTGAGAAGACAATCACACAACAAGCACTTTCAATCCTACGTCAAGCAAATGGTCACGATGATGACTATGATAGTGAACGCAATGATGTTTCAGCCAGCATTCCAAAAGATTTACGAGGACAAGAATGTCCATCCTGGCTGCCCGTCAATTCAGGAGAACAACTATGCAACCTTGTAGGAAGATGGAGAATTCTCCAACGCGTAGGAAGTCACAGATGGACTACTGATGATTTAGTCACTGCCTACGTTGCTGCTTCTACCTTCATGTCATCAAAAAATATTGGTGAGGTGAACTCTGCAAGAACCATACGATATCTGGATTTGGGCACAGGGAATGCATCAGTCTTGCAAATGACTACCTGGTGTCTTCTTTCATCAGAACTGAGGCATTATCCATACCAGATCAAAGCATTTGGAGTCGAGGCTCGCACCGAGGCAGTTGGATTTGCAAGACGATCATTATCATTCAATCTAGGAACAATTGAAACAAATAATAAAACATACACTGGGAGTAACGAATCATTGCAACACAATGTCGAAATTGTAAATGGGGACTTTCGCGACTTGATCCACTCAAAAGATTTGTCGCACTCAATGCAGCGGGTAGCCTCAGAACGGTATGATTTAATCACTGGTACGCCGCCCTACTTCCGAGTAGACTTCTCCGGTACAGATGCTTGTTCAATAAAGGCTGCCATTAACCAGGGCGGCATGCCAACATCAATCCAAAGTGCACCAGCAAGGTGCGAATTCCGTGGAGGCATTGAAGCGTACTGCCAAGCAGCTGCGGCAATGCTGCAGCCTGATGGTTTATTCGTTGTGTGTGAGAACTGGCTCAATGATAAAAGAGCTTACGAAGGTGCAAAGTTGGCTGGACTACACGTTGCAAGCGTGTGGCCAGTGATGGGCAGGGTCGGTAAGCCGGAGCCGTTGTTTGCAGTGTATGTAATGAGGAAGAAGTCTGAATCGTATCAACATTTTGCTGATGATAAAAACGAGGAGAATAGAGTGCGAGCTCCGCTCATCGTAAGGGGTGGAGATGGAAAGTGGACAGAACAATATGCTGAGGTCATGAAGGAAATGTCTATCCCAGTTGTTTGATAGTTGCATAATTATAGTCCAAAAATGATGACAAATATATTACCATAGATTAAACTTCTTTGTTTTCTGCTTCTGTTCAACGTTCATCCAAGACTTCGGAAATATTTCATCAGGAATCTTCATCTCATGTCGGAATGCGTGCTTCAAGTACACGTCTGAGGTATAAGGTTTATCCACGAACTTAATTGCGTTCCAAGGAACATCAGTAATTATGTGATGCTCATGAAAGGTGGTCTCATCATCGGTTACTGTTTTCTCTGCGTCAATCTCGATGACATAAAGATACTTGTGCGTGATTTTGGTACCATCGACTTCGACTTCCTCTGAAGAGTCGTCTTCTTTTTCATAGCGCTCTCTAACCTTACATTTCACAATATGGTGCTCATCTTCATCAACACTCATATCCTTCTCTTCATCATATGGTCTTCGAAACACAGGCATAGTTTGAGGAGTGAAGAGATATGCAGTGTCATGATTTGTATTGGCGTAACATTGCATTTCCACATTGTGGGGATATGGATTGATCTGTTGTTCTTCCAATGTTCTAATCGGAATGTCTTGATTATTATTCAACTGATATGCTGAGATGGGGTCTCCATTAGTTGTCTCTGTTGTCTCCGTCCACCAGGTCAAATTATTATAGTCACTCTCCTTAGATATTGGTTTCCATTTCTTCACATGTTCATCCCAAGCGTTCTGCCACTCTTCTCCATAATCAATGAATACTTCCTCTCCGGGTTGAATGTCGCGAGTAGCAACGAATTCTAACATGAGTCCAGCAGTCCATTGATCTTCCAAGAAGTCAACAGATTTTTCAAGCCATTCTTTGTGATGATAAAAGTCGAAATCATTTGTCCATTGGAGCTTCGCATTGTAGTCAGTAGAGTGATGATTGATGTACACAACGTTTGAGCTGTACGGAAAGAGCAATAAGGTTGAATTCGGGTGACTGAAGCAGTAGTTAAGGATGATCTGCTTGTGCACTATATTTTCCTCATCGCGTATCACGTTGCCATTGGGACCTTTTTTCTCACCATACATGAGTACTTTGGATTTGTCTGCTATGTGAACAAGTGGTGCAGGGGCAACCAAGCCTCCCTTGGGTATAAAACGGGTAGCAAATGCCCCACGTCCAGCATGTGGAATAGTAGACTGTTTTGGAACTATATTGTCGACGCATTTACCATGCTCTTCCAAGTATTCAAGCGAACGGATGGAGTTCTCAACCTCCACTGTCATAATATCCCCCGCTTTGATTGCACGGATTCCATCCTTGTGCGCTTCAGGTAGAGCTTGCCTCTCACGGGAAACGTATGGATGCGTCTTGATCAATTCCCACAAGTCTTTCTGAACCTCATCACCAATCATCATCTTATCTTCTATCAAGTCCTCTGGATTGTCGGTTCCGACAAGCAAGGCACCATACCGCTTCAAAAACTCCAAAGCTTTTGTATAACTTGATGTCAGGGGTACCAATTGGAAGTGCCCTTCCCGAGACGTGAACCAGTTCGGCCCATAGTCAACATACAATTCCGAACCAGCTGCAATGTCCCTAATGGCAGTGCTCGTTCTATTCCACCAGGGAGTAATCGCCCCCGCACCTGGAGAGGTATAGCGGTCCAAACCGGCAGCGTCAAAGGCTGCTGCGTCTTCATCCACATTAAGCAAACTGAAGTGACAGTTGGGAGCAGCGCCAAATCCATTTACAGTGACAGAAACATCTTCACCTTCATTAGCCAACCCAATATCAGGGGCGTTCCAATCATAATTGGTCAACGGCCAGTGATAATCACCCGAGTGCTTGGAAACTGTACCCGCCTCTGAGGACATGTGCCAATCCTGATCGACAGTGGCAAAGGCAGCGTCGCCAACCCGACCGAGAAGATGTCCCTTTTCCACTGGAACGCCTGTGAAATAGCCCAATCCTGCGTTGGGAATTGTAGATTCTGCAACATAGAGAAGGCATGCATTTGAATCGTCGGCAGCTGCTGTGGCTGCACTTGATAAAAAAACAGTGACAGCCGCCGCTGTTGTCAAGCACTGGCTAAGCATTGGTGGAATTACTGTTGTCATGGTTCAGTTGTACGATATAACAAAGAAGTGGCGTTATGAAAAAAATTTCGATTCTTATCTCCTCTAGACGCTTGTCGCCTGCTTCCTTCTTCGCCTCGAATAGAGGCCATCTACGTATCAATAGCTGCCCCACAAACTTGATACGAAAGTATGGAGACTCTCTAGAGACACGCATCGTGTTATGTTATGTTGAATGTATTATTCTGTCATCTTTATGCCAGTGGTGATGGCCTCCATCTCGTTCTCTTTGCTTAAAAAAACCATTTCTTCGTCCAATATTTGTCTAACCTCACTATTCTTTCGTTTGTGAGATTTTCTGATGAAATTCCGGCGCTTCAAAAACATGTATGCAACACTTAGGAACCCCAAAAGTACTAAAACCGCTGGCAAGGACATGAATATTGATTTACCCATAGCATATGATGTGTCAATGTCTCTCTTATCACTTTGTTGCTCCAAACTTTTCTTTTCCGCTCGAACAAAGACATCTTTCATCCAAGGCTTCATCATTTCTATGCCAGGAAACGCCCCTCCCCATGAATGTCCCTCATTGGTCCACATACAAAAGTTTGTCGGCTCGATGCAATCATTGCCCTTGAGGCATTCAGATGCAACAGAGTTGTCACCGAATTCTTCGTTGATACTTCTACTGCCACTATTATCTGAGCTGCAGCCATTGATACTTGACCACAGGTGAAACACAGACTGGGCAGGCTGACACGATTCCTGCTTCACTCCAATATTAAATGAACAATTGCTCTTCGAACCATTATTGCGTTGTTTTGCTTCATTTGCTATGCAACATCCGTTTGGGTTGACAACCGAGTCCCTCCCACCATGGTGCATGAACACTGCCAATGGCCGATGAGTATTCAAGTAAGCACTGGCATCATACTGATAACCTCCCGTGGGAACAATACCAACTAGCCACTCTGGCCGATCCTTTACAATCCCAAGCAAGGAAGTGAAGAATCCTCCATTAGAGAATCCAGTTGCGATCACATGGATGCTGCTGCTATCTCTATCGATAAATTGATTCAAAAACACATCCATTACGCCATGAATTACAAAATCCAAATCATCAATTTCATTTAGAACAGGATCACCGCAACACTCTACCGCATTCCATCCCAGTTTGTGACTTTCAATCGTTTCTGTCCCCATTGGTGCAATGATTATTGAGTTGAGAGATTCGGCTACACCCTTCCATTTTTGTATCTCCTGTGCAGGTTTGCCACCATATCCATGAATTGCGAGTATTATTCGAAGAGGATGAGTATCATCTTCTTGTTGACTAACACTAACACCGGAACAAAAGTTTGTAGGAATGTAAATGTTGAAACTTCTTGAGCTATTCTTGTCATCACCTCCTCCTTTGCTCACATCCCATTGAGTAGGTCTGCCACGCTTGTAGCTGGTAGCGGTGGCAGATGATGGGCACAATGATTTTGGTTGTTGTTTCAGTTTCCAAGGTGACTTCATTATTCTTTTACAACAACATATACCCTCCCATAATATCCCATATGCTCGATAGTTGGCTGCTGCTGGATCAACGAAACGTAGGGAGCTGCTGTTAACTTTACCCCCTCAGATAGCCCTTATTATTCGGAATTCCGTCCATCATACGCTCTCTTCACTCCTTTAGTTAGATATATTTAAACGAGTCTTAAGATGAAGTTAGTATTTTTATTGACTGCGATATTATGGCTTGCAAGCGCAACAGACGAGCGGCAGCCCCCGCCGTGTTGGAAGAACCGTGTGTGGGGATTACGTGACGATGTCGAAAGAGATTATCGATGTAGCACGGCATTCATCCACACCGCGCATCGGATGATGAATAGGATTCCAACCTCTTCCGCATCACGAGTAGCTGAACAACATAAGAATAGTGAGATAGATATAAAAGATTCCGATGGAAACAATGAACAAGACTCATCGTCGTCATCATCGTTCAGGCAAAGAAGCAAGGATGAATGGATAGATGGGCGCACAATGATGCAACTGATAGAGATGGATAAGGCAAGAGAGGAGCAAGAGCGGCAACGTCAAAGAGATATTGAATTATTCAACAATCGCCTCTTTCAGACATCACTTATGTCTTCGTCATCTTCTTCTCAAGGTAACGACAGGGAACGAGTCCAAGATAAGTCAACATTTGTGTCTCGAATCAGTTACACTGATGCCAATACACTACAGCTAGAGCTTCCACCTTCTGGAATCGATTCAAATGTATTCTTTAGTGGTGCTTTTAGCGCATTGTGGTTTTCGGCAGTTGGTCCAGCGACTATTGGAATGTTAAGCACTGGTGGTATTGCGCCGGCATTATTCATGGTCCCATTTTGGTTGGCTGGTGGTATGGTTGCCAAAATGGCCGTTGTGGACCCTTTCGTATCATCAAAATTATCTATTGGGGACTACTTGTGGACACTTGAGAAGAATTATTTTCGAAGAATAGGCAACTTAACGAGTAAGAAGCAAGATGGACCCACTGAAGCATTCAAGGGTGCATCAGTAGAAGTTGGAATGGTGGTTAACAATGTTCCTCGTTATGAGCTTCGATTATTCTTCGATGGAAGTACTATATCATTCGGTAATGGATTGAGCTTTGATGAGTTGGAGTACTTGGCTGAGATTATAAATGAACATTGTACAAAGATTGCCGAAACCCGAAAACTACAACAATAGTGAAGAGTCTCCGCCTTCTACTCTGATAAAATACAAGTGCAAGTAGTATCAGTGGAATTTATCGTGAAGTAGCTTCTTCTATCTCAATCTCAAATCGCAGCGAATAGGGCAGCAACCGAACAAAAGCAATCGCTAACTGGGCAAATAATAAATCCTGGCTGAAGCGGTCGTTGTCATGACAAGAACCAAGCCACGATCGCACGCAAAACCCGATGAATTTTCAATATGTTACAAGGCTACCCTAATAACGCTCCGAACAATTTTATTAGAAGATCTGAATGAAAAGTCTGAACTATCCTACAATACTGCACAGCATCTGCTCATAGATTTGGTGTGGTACCATACTTTTGCCGCAAATATCTCTCGGCATGAAGTTTTGCTCGGACACACATCTTTTGTGTGCTGGCTATGATGAGCTATCGTTGATACATCACAGTTAGATAGCGCGTAACGGAGCAATCATCGCAAAACGCAACCTTACTCTCGCAACGTTGGTATTGTATCATAACGAACAGTGGAAGAATTGTGAGTCGACTGTAGCACTATTACCAAGCAGGCAGTCCACAGAAACAAACAACACCATGCCATCCCTCCTCTCCAACCTCAAATCCGCCCGTGAGTATCTCACGCCCACCCTCAAATCCTCCGCCTTTTTAACACGCGGTGTCCTCACGCCCGAAGAATTCGTCAAGGCCGGTGATGAACTCGTTTACAAATGTCCAACGTGGACATGGGAGGGGGGTGACCCTTCCAAGCGTAAGGCACACTTACCACCCGATAAGCAATTTTTAATGACGAGGAATGTCCCTTGTACGGCTCGTGTGAGTTCGTTGGAGAATGTGGTGGCGGTGAGCAGCAATTCGGAGGCCGCTGCTGATGACGACGACGATGGAGATTGGCTTGTGTCGCAAGTTCTGTCGGCGGAAGAGAAGAAGAAGCGAGATGAGAAGGCGTTGGAAGATGAATTTGATATTTTGGATGATGAGGGGGAGGTTGTGGCGGAGAACAAGTTGGCTGCCTTGACGTTGGGGGGTGATAACGCTGGGGATTCGGCCAAACAAAGTGCCGACGTTGCTGCTACTGCTACCTCTGGTGACGCCGATGACGAATACGCCGATATGGCGGACTTTGAAGATGATGATATCATGGAAGATGAAGCTGCCGTTACTTCTCCAACCATCGCTTCCGATGCAACAACATCCAACAACGATGACATCCTCAAAGTGCGCACCTACGATTTGTCAATCACCTACGACAAGTACTATCAAACACCCCGCATCTGGCTCATGGGATATGCTGACGATGGGTCCTCCCGCCCTCTTACTGGAGATGAAATGATGCAGGATGTTATAAGCGACTATGCGCATCGCACTGTAACGATTGAGAATCATCCTCATGTTCAAGGTCCTCATGCGAGTATTCATCCTTGTCAGCACGGCGCGGTGATGAAGACGATTGTTAGGAATTTGACGAAGGACCATGCCGAGGGGGATGAAAGTGGACCTAGTGTAGAGATGTATTTGTTCATCTTTTTGAAGTTTGTGTCGTCAATGATTCCGACCATTTCTTACGATTTTACGATGGATGTGTCTGCTTCAACAAAGAAGTGAAGCAAATAGAATATCTTGGTGAATGCAAGGGACTATGTAGGTGAAAGTAAATAGAAGAACACCTAGAGGTAGGGCTTAATGTACAAAGAATGAATTTATTGTGGACAGAATTGTGTTTACAACTGCATTGTAAGCTTCGATATTGTACTGGCATTATCGTCTCCACCGAATTTCAAGCACAGCACTGACAGGTTGTCTGCCAAACTTCCCGAGCTCTTTCTTCGGCTGGCCTCACTCTCTCTTCGACCAAAACCTCCAAAGAGACCCACCATGCCTAGCGACTTCTGACGTGAGTGTAACCTCATTACCTTCTTGTGATCGTCTTCATATCCTAACTGCTGATATATTTCAATTGCCGACATCCAATTTATTTGAGCCTTTGACTTCTCGCCAGACTCCTTCTGCAAGTCCCCCATGAGTGTAAGAGCTTGAGCCATTTCTTCATCAGGGTCACTCTCCTCCTCGGCGCGAATCCTGATGTATTCTGCGAAGAGCTGCTTTGCGTCGTCAAAATTGTTTTCTCTCGAATTGAGCGAACCAAGCTTGAAGAGGACCTGTGCTACAAGTCTGTGATGGTAACCAAAATTAGCCGTTCTCACACGCAAAGCTTCTTCGTAAGACTCCCTTGCGTCGAAAAACTTGCCAGCGCTGGCTTGCACAGTTCCAAGATTGAGCCATGCTTCTGCAACCCTTTCATGAGTAGGCCCAAAATCATCTAGTCTAACAGCCAAGATGTCAGCGTTTACCTCAATACATGAGTCGTAGTCTTTTCTCTTTTTATACAAGCTCAATATGTTTTGAAGTGTGGACACGACTTTCCCCTTATTTCCAACTGATCTCCTGATTTCCAGTGCCTCCATCAACGGATCAAGTGCATCGCGGCCCCCTATATTGCCCATTTTTAGTTGCAGAAATCCAATTGTGTTTAGAGTGTCTCCGACTGCACTGTCCATAGGGCCTAGCTTTTCTTGGCGGATAATTAATGCTCGATTTAGACAATTCGCAGCTTCTTCAAACTGCCCTTGAAAAATATGAGCAACTCCTTTGCTGTATTCGGCTTTGGCGACACTTGGACTATCAACGCCAAAGAGAGTTGATCTTATCTCAATAGACTCATTAAAACAGAAGAAAGCATGTTGGGTCTGGGAAATCTCTTGTAACAGTTCTCCAAGATCTAACAAAATGTCTGCCACTAACTCATGCTTTTGCCCATGAATTGTGATGGCAATCTCGAGAGCTTGTTCAAAGTTTGCTTCCGCTTCTTGATAGCAGTGAATAGCTTTCCAACGCTTCCCACTGATCATCAGGACAGAAGTGAGCTTCTCACTATTATTACCCAGTTTCGACTTCCAAATACGATCTGATTCCTCTAGACATTTCTCGGCAGACTCAAAATCATTTTCTTTTATGTAGATTGACGCCATCTCAAGCAAGACATTCGCCACATCCACATGAGATCCAAGCAATTGCTTCCGTTGGAGAAGACATTCCTTAAAGTGACGCAAAGATACCTCATTCGAGTTTTCTAGCTCCGACATAACACAACCGATTTCAAAATGGATGCTTGCAATCTTCTCGTGAATTCCGCCGCCAAACAATGTATCAAACATGACAAGCGCTGTTTTGTATAAGGAGAGGGCAGCCTCAAAATTTTCCTTCATTTTGGCAATAATCCCTTCAGTGAAGCAAATCTCAGCATTATCGTGAAGATTCCTCTGTGGATCTAATTTCAGCAATCGTGCATATTCTTCAAAGTATGTTATAGCTTCCTCAGTGTCGGACTGCTCCAGATGTACATGTGCCATTTGATAAAAAATGCAAGCAAGCCCTGGGTCATTTTCTCCGAGCGCTGCTAACTTCCAATTCAGTGACTCACTGAAAGATTTCATGGCATCTGACAGTTGAAATCCACAAAATTGTGCACAACCTCTACCGTAGAGAGCATTGGCAACTTCAATAGCATTTACGGAATCACTGGCATAACCAATGCCCAAAACTTCACCGAAACATTCTAGGGCTGACGACGCTTCACCTTTGCAGAGGAGAACATTTCCAATCCGAAGCATCGTCTGAACAACTAAGCCGTTCTCCATTCCAAAGTGATGCTGTCTGATCTGTTTCACTCTGTAGAATGCTTCCAGTGCTTCATCAAAGTGACATAAACTATCATGGCAGCTGGCAATTTTGTACAGGGCATCGGCAACTTCTAAGCTTTTGTCAGCCTCAGAGAGGGTCATGATACGCAATGCGTCTTGAAACATGTTTCTTGCAAGTTCATACTTTCCAACATTGTAATAACATATGCCAAGATCAGAGCTAACAGATGCCACAGAGTCATGATCCTCTCCAAACAGTGAAATCAACATGTCGCACTCTCCTTTGAACCAGCTTGAAGCGGCAAGAAAGTCACCTTTTCTTTCCTTTAGCACTCCCATTGCATGGAGGATGACTGCAGTTTGAAGATTGTCGCCTTCAAATTCTTGCTGGCAGATGCGCAGAGCTTCCTCAAGATGTAAAAATGCATCTGTTGTTGTGTTCGTTAAAACTTCTTGAGAGGCCAAGGTGACACCAAGACTGTAATGAGTACGTGCAACAACAAATGAGTCGCCCAATTTCGACTTCCTTACGTGAAGTGCGAACTTGAAAAAACTGGCAGATTCTATGTATTCACCATTCTGCGACAAAAGACTGCCCATTTCATACATGACTGATGCCAGTTTGAGGTTCAGCGGGCGTTGAGAAGTATGATATAAGCGTAGCCCTTCCCGAAAGCATCCCACTGCCTGTTTTGCTTCCTCCAGAGCACTAAGCATCATACCTTCAATGAACAAAATATTTACCCGCGCATCCACTCCATCTGATTGCCTCGACTTGTAAAAGCGAAGCGCCTGTCGGAAGTGGATCGATGCATCAAGGTACTTTTCCATTTCATTCAACACGTTACCACATGCATATTGTATAATTGCGTAAATAGGATCGTCTGGGCCAATCTCGGCTTCACACAACTGTAATGCTTTCATGTATGCATCAAGGGAGCTTGCTAACTCCCCCCTGCATTGACGAGCAAAACCTAGACCCATGTAGGCTTTTGCAGCCAGTAGGTGATCATCTTCCGTGGCAAATTCGCCATTGAGATCCGAATGAACATCGAAGTGGCCGTATTTTATTCCGTCGGCAAAAGCCTTCATCGCAAAATCGAAGTCATCGCTCTCAGCGGCGCTTGGGTCTATGTGTTCTATCCCATCAGTGCTGTAATGGCTTATCAGAGAAGTCGCGGAATTCAAAAGTAGAGGGACGTCGCTTGCTAGTCCTGAATATTGGCGGCCCATAGAAGGACGACCGCTCGAGGAACTATTACAATCAAAGTCATCAATACTCATACTCATACTTCCATCGCTGGTTCTACGATCTGTCTTCTTATCTATCTTGAAGGAATTTCGAGATAACTGTCTCATCCCGGGCGGGTAGGTCACAATATTGCCTGGTGATTCGTTCAAATCTTCAATCGAGACAGTGAACTCTTCATGGTTTTCGGCTGCTTCTTCCTCTTTGTCTTCATCCTGATACAAACCGGAAGTAACTTCGCGGAACGACATTGCTTCTTCTGACTTAACACTTGTCAAATTTCCTTGCTTCTTGATTGCTCTGTTAGTAGCTGAAGCGAATGACTCCAGCGATGACATTGACGTCTCGGATTCTTGCGATGCCCTTCGCTTGCGTCCCCACCATTTGGGCGATCTATGTGACGACTGAGAAGAAGACCGTCGTGGCGACGAATTTGACGGCCGCTGAACGTGCTCCACATCATGATTTGTCTCTGATTCTTCACTCACATTTAAAGTCTGAGCCCTTATATCTTCTGACTTTTCCACTTCTTCTTCAGTGGCAGAGTCTGTCCCTGATTTCTCTAACTTCGTATCGCTCATTATCTTCAAAGATGATCGCCGCAATGATTGGACTAAACTTCTCGCACTTGCGGTTTTACGGATAGCATTCTTATGAGCAGTAGCATCATCACATGACAGTTTTGAATCAGATACATCTAATGTCGGCCATTCTATACTTTCTTCGAGAGAGTTGCGGTGTTCAACATTAGACGCTTCAAGGTTACGGCCAGATAAATCTAATTCAATAGAACCTTCTCTGCGTCTCTTCCTTTGGGTGTCAGCAGAATCTGTTTCATTTTCTCCATCATCTTGTTCGATAGTTTTGTCTTCGATCTTTTCGTTCTGTGCTGTATTTTCATCTGTGCGTGGAGATTCGAGAGATGAAACAGATGACGACCAATCCAACGTATCTTGAGAGTCCGCGTGGGAACCATCTTTTGACAAACTACGATGAAAGGACTCTCTGGTCGCTGCAGCGGTAAAGTCCTCAACGATGCTCGGACGGAATCGTGGCGAGTCAGAAGATTCATCACTATCTCCTCGTGTTTCTCGTAACCCACTACGCTCACTATCCATTTTCGCCAGCAATTGTAATTGATTTATGATTTGAGCCTTCTCGTCCTCTCCCATTGTTTCCCGTGCTCCATCCTCATCATTCGACAATGCAGCAGTAAAGATTTCTGCGAGACTCCCTCCTCCTGATTCGGTTAAGGGAGTACTTGAGTAAGAATCGCGAGTCCCCTTGTTTTCTTTTGCCTCTTTCGATTGTAAATTGTTATCCCTTTGATTAAATTGAAGTTGGGCTACATCAGCCATGGACTCGAGCAGAGAAGGTTGAACATGCACTCCCCCCACTTTTAAGTTTGGAACAAGTTCAGGAGAAGGACAGCTTGTTGAATTTGTAGATGGTGTATCATCGTCTTCGTCTTTTTTGTTGGAATTTGGTATCGATTCTGCCTCAGATTTAAAAGTCTCATGATTTCTAGCATTTTGCTTTTGGAACCGTCCGAAGAATGGAATACCACCACTAGACTGTCGATGATTCTTAGAGGAATCAGACACAGATGAGACTGAATGATCTTCTGACCCACCTGCTGGTTTAGCAGGTTGCTTTGGCTGCATTAAGTGTAGGGGGCGGTGGGATGAAGCAGACGAACCAGAGTCAGAATGATCCGACTCGTCTCCATGATTATTTGATTTCTCTTGCTTCCCTAATTCCCCACCCAGTCGTCGAAGTGATAGATTTTGCAGCCTCTTCACCGGTACATCGTCTGCACTATTGGTTCGACCAAATAATTGTAGCTGCTTTAGAGATTCAACTGCTGATGTCAGCAACGAAGCTTGCGTTCCATCGGCATGTTTTGTTTTTCCTTTATCGCTGTCAGAACAGCTGCGATGGCCATTACTATCCTTATCACCATCGCCGTAATTTTGTTTTGGTATTTTGTTATCATCGTTATCATGAAGGTGGGATGTTAACCCACTAAATGAGTCGAATTCTGCGTTTCTATGATCTGCTGTCATGTTTACGCTCACCATACTATCACTAAAAGCGTTGGAGCATCCACTCAATACACTATCAGAAGTATTTGCTCGAAGACGACCCCCATTCCTGTTTGAAAAATCAGTTTGACCTTGCGTAACTTCTACAACTTTATTACGTTCATCTGATTGCTGCAGTTGTCGCTTTTGATGTTTCCATTCACCAATTCCGGCAATCAAGTCCTCTTCATCATCAGAGCCATATAAATCTTTGTAAGAGAAAGCCACCGATGACCCCGCTGACCCAGTGCCGCTTCGAAACGATCGTCGATTATTATTTGTTGCTGGATCAGCAGAAAAGGTAGAAACCTCTATTTGTTGAACTGCCCACGCGTTCAATTGTTGTAACGGAGGTGCTTCCGCCGACTTGTAATTAGTTGCAGCTGCAGCTGCCTGCTCCTCGCGCTCTGTCACACTGATTCTTCGACGAGGCCCCACTCGTTTTCGCTGTGGCGGTGGTCGACGTGTAGCCTCAATTTGGGGGTCATCGTTTGGATTCGCTGCGTCGTGATAATGATATTCATCAACAGCCACGGCGCTGGGCCTAAAAAGCTCGTCCATTTGTGAAAATTAGGATACCATTGAGAAGCCGCCTCCTATCCTTCTTAAAGAAAAGTAATACTTGATAACAGGGCTCTTGATTGGGAGTGATGCTTCACTTCTTTTGGGTAGGGAGCAAAATAGTATCGAAAAATCTCAAGGGAAACCAAGACTTCGATGACTGTGAAACCGGTTTGTTTGCAGTATGTCAGCGCAGGAGGCAAATTCTCAGGAAGCAAGTACATATCTAGAGTACGAGAAGTAGAGAACCCTGTCGGTAGATCCTGTCAGGTCCTAGCAGCAGGCGACAGATAAAATTGAGCTCATAATCTTTTAGGTCCTAGCATGACTACTGGCAACATGGTTAGCAGTAGACAAAGGAAGGAACAAGAGTGAGAGGTCTAAGTAGTTTATCATATCTACGTATCTAAGTGACCTATATCTGACAGATCCAGATGGCGTCTCGAGGACAATGTTTAGAAAACCAATATTGTAAATACCAACTGAAATTGATCCTCCTTTCACAGAACTCTGGTCAGTAAATACTAATTATTCTTTTATCACCGACACAACCTAATTCCTATCCCGCAACTCATGTATTTTCTCTCTAGCAGCAGATTTGAGATGTACATTCTTCAAAATCCGCAGTCGTTGACTTCTTTTCGATACAAACGTTCCCCTCCACTTCTGGTATTGCATTGGAAATTCAGCTCAAGAGATATAATATAGTGAAACCAGTTCGTTGGGAGGTAGAGCACATCGCCCGGCTGCATCACGACTTCGTTAACATGTGCTTGTGCAAATGTAGGAAAGTTTTCAAGGTCTGGATTGGCCCAATCCACAGCAGAATGGCGTGCCGATGGATGACCCCTAGGTAGCAGGTTCATATTATTACATTGATTTGGATGAGCCAGAATGTATCGCCTCTGTCCACCAAGGAGTGCAATAGCATTCCTTGAAAGATCAAAGTGGTTCTCCGCAATCACGCCCTTCATTCCAAAGCGACAATGGATTCCCTTTTGCTGTTCGGGTTCTATCATGTAGAATGGACGTTTCTCTCCTAATCGAGGTTGGAAGAAAGGCAACTCGTCGAATAGCCACTCCGATGAGCCCTTATCACAGCTTCCATCAGCAGTATGCTCACCCATGTCACCACAACCAATCAACCTAAAGTACCAATGCGGATTGTCTGGGCCTAACTTGTCATCAGTCACATTGGCATGCCCTAGCCACTCTAGATATGTCATTCTTAAATTCTCAGTTGGTGGCTTCCAGTTCTTCTGTTCTTCTTCTTGCCTGGCCCTCTTGGCATCTCTCAATCGTTCGTCCCACTTTCGCACTTCTTGTTGCGCATGATCATCGTCTTGGTGTTTTTTGGCGTACGCTCTTGCCTTTTCAAATTCATCTCTCGCTGCGTGCACATTATCAAGTAAATGCATCGCATTTACAAATTCCTCCTACGTGGATGTAGAAGGTAAAATGTTAGCAACTTTAATTGAAACGTAGAGAGACATATAAATTGTTACAAAAGTGTAAATTGAACTTACCTGATCTCCACGTCCAAAACCGCCATGGGCGTCATCCTGTCCATGCTGTCTCATTTCACGGATTTTATGTGCTGCTCTTTGTCGTTCAGATCTCGATCGTTTATCCACCCAATACATGAAATGATTATTGGGACTGTACTCGGTCCTTCTCTGAATATCTTCCTTTCCCATCAACAACTTATCCAAATATCCAGGATACATCCATCGTTCCGCTGATCGAGCAGCGGCGGGATCATCCCTCACTATGAATGGAAGCTCTGCCTTTCGGTAATTGTCTGCTTTGTGTAATTCGGTGCGGTAGTCAAATACGCAAAGCCCTTGATAGATTTCATGCCGAGGATTTGCATCATTGGTAGGCCAGTTTTTGGTGACCTCAAGAACAGGCCATTGGATAGGGTAACCTTCTGGTGGATATTCAGGACAATCATTAATGTCATAGGGAGTTTGAGCACCCACAGCTTGCGTGTAAGCTCCATTTCGATTTCTTGTCTCCTGAACAAACTTGATAGAACGTTCATCATCTTTGGGGAGGATTGCAGTGTCAAATTGTTGCCTGAGAGCCGCGTACCATGCATCTTTGTTACCAATCCTCTTTAAAGATTCTGGTATTATGTACTTTGATCCACGGAGTCTACTGAAGAACCCTCCACCACCACTGGCATTCGTGAAATCATAGGTTTGTTCCTTTGCAGCACGATCTTCCTGAAGCTTCTTTTCAAATGCTTTGAATGCATCAAGTCTATTTCCTCCATTTCCATCACCACCACTGAGAAGCAATTTAAACATAGTCACTCCAATCAAAGCTAGCAGACCAAATGCAAAGCAAAAAATCTCAAATTGAGGATTTTTCCACCATGATTTGTCGCCTCTTATTGTTGTGCGTTTGACACGTTTTAGCTTCTTGCCACCATCCCGACGCTCCTTAGCGAGCCGACGTTCCGCACGTCGCTCTTCTAGAGATTTGCTGTCACTATCGGAGCCATTCTTTGTGGCCACGATGACGGAGGAGTTTGGTCTTCGCTGGTGCATTGTGCATGAAAAATATTGAGTAGTGATGACTAGTTGAAAAAATGATCTGTGAACCAAGCTATTTGTGAAAGAGCGTACCCAACCCCGATATGGTACAGACTGCTAATTGTATTATGAGTTGTTTTCTAAGCAGCTGCAGATCCTACTCGCCGATTGTTTATATTTTATATATATCTAACCCGAACCTCACCCGAACGCCGTTGGTTTATTTCCCTACCCTCGGCATGCATGAAAAAAATGGCGAGGTTGGCTGGGGGCGGGCCGGGGTGGTCAAAGCGAGCGGACACAGCCAACTGAACTGTAATAAAATCTGTGACGCCCTTTTTCTTCGTCACATCATCGACGACCCTTTGTACCATAACCTACCATAACGATAATAGAAACCAGCTGATATAGTAGAGACCCACCCCCCCCCGCCCCGACCAAACCGAAATTGAGCAAGATGGCACTCCGAATGGTGACCGATAAAATAATGGGCTTCGCTGCCAAGCAATACCAAAACGTGCTTGGCAACCAGCTCGCCCAATACGGCCTCCGATACGAGGACATCCTCATCGAGGAAGAGCGAGAGGTCAAGGAGGCCCTCTCTCTCGCCGATCCGGACGTGTTGACTGGACGCACCCGTCGTCTGAAGCGTGCCATTGATCTCAACTACAAAAGAAAGAGTTTGCAAGATTATGCCCCGAATATGGAGTTGGACTTGTTCAAGAGGGAAATTTATCCTGATATTGAAAAGATTAGGGCGAGAGATCAGGAATATGCGCAACTTAATTCCCACAACAAGCAGTAACAAATTATAATATTGGGTATGTTCAATACAAAAATTAGATTACGCAGAGGGCATATTATGGACAACTTTAGATGCATTAGGCACTTGAGTTAAATACATAGAAGGGTTGGGGTGCAGCAGCGCAAGCAAAGCAGTAAAAAATATTGACACTCAATACGATAACAGCAAAAAATGTTGAGGGGCGAGATTTGAAGGGGCAGCTGCATTTGGCATTATGCATCGAGTTAGAGTTGAGATAGAGAGGGGGATAGCATAACTTCTAGTAATAAATATTATGTACAACAACAGAACAATGGATCCAATCCAGCAATCCCATGCCACATCCCTTCTCGACTACGATATCTCATTTTTTGGGATAGGCCCAGGCAAAAAACTCTTCAAAGTCAATATGACCACTGGAATCAGTGTCAAGCCTTGCAAAACATTCATCAATGTAATCTGGTGGTAAATTCCTACCCAAATCTTCTAAAAGTTGACGAAACTCGAATTTGTCAATCAGACCACTTCCATCTCCATCAACCATACCAAATAATTTTCTGACTTCTGCCCTTCGAAATGTCTCCAATTCGTTCTCATCAAAATCACTGTCATCATCGCCTTCTAATGCGGATGCACCACCACCACCATCCTCGTTCAAGAAGGTCGAAGAGACGAGGGTATTCAACACCTTCTTGCTTGCATTGGACACACCCTTGAAATCGGATTCCATAACCTTTTGTACAAACTCGTGATAATCCACCTCACCTGAATATGATTCGTCATATCTTGCAAAGAGGGCAAGCTGCTGCATGTCGGTAAACTGAAACCCCATCAACTCCATCGCCCTTTGAAACTCGGAGAAATCTATCCCACCCGATCCATCACGATCAAAATACTTGAACGTCTTACGAAGCTGGAACGGCCCTGCCTTTGTCCGCTGCTGCAACTTGTCACGCATCATTTGTTCCATCTCTTGTATCTTCTCGGGCCCAACAACACCATTTGCTTCCTGATAGTCTTGCATGCGTTGCTTCTTCGTTTTGATTTGCGAATGTATTGTCATTTGGTTGGCCTGCTCTTCATTGAGCTGATACATCACTTGCGACATTGATTTATTGAAGACTACTCTATCATCTCCAAACTGAACGTTGGAGTAATTGCTGAGGCCGTGTTGGTATTTGATCGGCTTATCTCCCGAGGCCATTGCTTTATAATAATCGTTTATTGATGGGTGTTCCTTCGCCTTCTTGGCAACATCCATCTCTGGACTTGCCAAGAAATCATTATCTCCAATTTCCTGAGATAACGACATCGAATTAATCTTGCTGTTGATTGATTTCAATGTCATGGCAATTTTATTAGCCTGGAGAGAGGTGATGGTGAGAGATTTTTGAGAGAGCCGCGAGGAAGGAGGAGAAACCCA
The DNA here is from genome assembly GCA_036940105.1 of Skeletonema potamos. Lineage (NCBI taxonomy): Eukaryota > Bacillariophyta > Thalassiosirophyceae > Thalassiosirales > Thalassiosiraceae > Skeletonema > Skeletonema potamos. The sequence goes on from JALLBJ010000110.1 coordinate 27,788, forward strand.
TTTTTTTTGCGTTGATTGGCTGTTACCCCAATTCAAAATCAAATCTCTAGAAAGTCTTTCCTTTGCAATGATGCCCCCCCACCCAGCTTCTCTTGATGTAAACACGCTGCAAATCATTCTTGTGGTAGAGTCGAAGATTTTGGATTGACGCACGAGAATAAACTCTCAATCTCATTTCCACAATTCTTGCGACCCTTGTAGTTTCCAACACCCATAATACCTGAATGGCAAGAATTGTACGCCTTTTCTACTTTAGCGCATGGCTTTGCATCTATCATCGTCTCTTCGTTGTCACTGAGATTATTTTTATTTGGATGCTTCACTTGACATTTCATCAAATCGAGCAAGAGATTGTATCGAGGTGTTCCTATTTCTTCCAAATCGATTGCCTTCTTTTTCTTCTGAAGAGGCTTGTAGTATTTGACACAGTGAGGAGAGATTTCGGAGAGCGTTGGTAGGTTGGATGCAGTGATTTTCGTCATATTATGTTCATAATATGCCTGTTCATAATTGCTGTCTGTCTTGATTGAATCGGCGGGTGACCGCGACCGTGTGATTTCAACAGGACGTCGTCCACCACACGGGCAAAACAAAAAGCACGCACACCAAACACCAATCACCAACCGGCCTCACCCCGGACGGCGGACGGACGCCATATTGTCTTCCGTCCTTATTTATTGTCATCTAGCTTTGGGCTGCTTATTACAACATTCTATCTCATGATAAAATGGGATGAACTCACTAATAAGATCGACAATTCGAATATCATCTGACATCTGGCATAGAAGATGTGGTCAAGAACTCTTGCTTCCATCGTCCGCTTTACGCATTGCCGATCATCACCTGCACGCCAGCGGTATGCTGTCCTTTGAGAATGATTGTGATTGGTTTTGTGTTAGTCAGGCAGTTAGATGCTTCCCAGTAGATAGACTGTATGAGAAGTCAGTTGATGATGCGCAGTCTTCATTGTTTGTAACGAATGTTGGTACGTCATCTATTTACCTGGGCAATTCAGTAATACTGAAAAATGAAACATTGGCAACAATACAGAGAGTATTTTGTCGCGTTTCTTATTCAACTAGCGCGTCAGCAGCATTTACCGACCAAGAGCGAAACAAGTTTTTGGCGTTTCATCCCACTGCAGTTACTCCTCCTATATCACTTCCACAATTGGAACGATTCGAAGCAAGTTTGCCAAAAGCAGTACAAAATTCAAAGTCAATACTATCAGTAAAAGTGTGGCCTCAATACATCAACTTTGCAAATCACGTCGATCATGCCTTTTTAGCAGAAACAGCTCATCACGCATTGCATTTAATCAACAGAGAGAACGAGAACTTGGTTATCAATTACTTGGGCAAACCTTTACTGGGAGATGTGCTTGAGTGTTTTGCTCAAGACGACAAGATTTATATCACAAGAACAGATGATAACACGGGGAAACGCACACTTGTCGTGATTGCAAAGTGAAAATAAAACATATATGCATATACTGTAAGGCAATTCTCACTAGAGCTCATCCCTCATACTTTGTGGAGCAAAATCCACGGGAATGTCTTCGCCAGCACTACGTAATGCAGCCAGCGCCATTTTCGCGCTATCACTCATTGGTGGAGTACGAAGTTGTACAAGATGCCGTGTAGAGCTTTGTTCTGTATTATAGACATGCTCAACAGTTTCCTTGACAATACTCGACAGCCGATCCGGTCGTTCGTGACTCAATATTTCGGCCATTTTTGCATATGCCGTCCGTCGATAGGCATAAGCTTCTCCCGCTTTCCAATAGAATCGTTCTGATGCAGTCTCTGCAGCACCCTGAACTTGTTCTAACCAATCAGATAGAGTCAATTCTATAAAATCAATCCATTCATTTTTGTTGACATGTATTTCAAATCTTCCCAACTCTGGCCGTGCCAAGAATGTAAAATTTGCCTCCTGAACTACTTTGTCTTGTCGTTTCCATTTGAATACAGTGTCATCGACCGTACTCCTATCCACCATACAAAATATCCAACACAACTTTTCAGCCTCATTTCCAATCAAAGTCCGTATCGCATCTCGATCACTCAATGGTATTGAAAATCCCTGAAATCCCTCCGTCCCATAAATGGAATGAAACAGTCCGGCGTTATACAGATGAGTGGGAGCACCCCAATATCTCAAAATGGCCTGCACCCCCAGTAGGTGTGCATCGAAAGCTTCTGACCCTGTGTGTTCTAATACGGCAGGTACAGTTTGTGTGATGTAAGAATGTAGTGATTCATCTTCTGCCTTCCATTTTGCAGCCTGGTCTGGAGGAGTGTTCGCGTTGGGTGCCTTGAACTTGGAAATGGCGTGAGAGGTTGACGCCGATGTATAAGATATGAGAGGAGAAATAATAATAAGAAGCAGCAATTGATGATGGAGCATGGTGGTGATTGATAAGAAGCAGCAGAAGGTGTAATAGCACAGCTCACAGCTCTATCATAATAATATATTCCTTGCTTGCTTATGTTGGTTGTTTTGTTGATGATTGCTGTGCCGTCAACATAAATGTAATTTTGCCATCTAACGTACCGTAATTAAATTCAAACTTTTTCACACACAAGACACCGCGAAGCGAAACAAGAGTCCGATAAACACCTAAAAAATGGTATGGGTCGATATGAGAACATGATTAGTGCCCTCATATGCTACGTTATCATTAGAAGCTGATCGTTTCAGAAGATCATCATCACGTCGTCATACAAACAACTTTCGTTTCAAAGATAGCTTTTAGCCGAGAGAGCTGCACGCCGGGAGTGAAGTAAATAGTGTCATCGGCATTGCTTGGAACGCTACATATCATATAGGTCAAAACAGACAAACAACAACAACAGCAAGCATGGCAGCCAAGCAGGGCCTCACAGCCCAAATCCACCAATACTCCGAAGACACCAAACGCAGTCTCCTCTCTCGCGCACCAGCCGGTATCAAATCCCACTCCTGGCTCTCCAACCTCAACACCACATGCACAATCAAATCGGCACCCCCACGCACTCCTGAGGTCATGTCCATGCTTGCCTCCAAATGCGGATGGCTCGTGAAGCGGAATGAGCAGCACGTTTGGCAAAAGCGATGGTGTTGTGTCGTGCCGCACACGTTTTTATATTACTTCGAGGCATCTCCAGAAGTTAGGACGGATGAAGATGGCAATCACGAGCTTTGGAGTGGGGGGGGGATTAATCTCAATGCGGCGGCGGTGGTGGTGCCCTTTCAGAATGTCGATCAGGACGCATTGAATGCTGCGGTAAAAGATGGGTATGATGAAGATTTGGCTGGTGGTATCACGGCAAGGATGAGTTTGTACCCCAGTTTACCCAACATTATGGGTGGCGGTGGTGGCAACGCTGGTGACCATGTCGATAAGGACCATGGAGTGTTGTCGGGGGGGATTTTAGAGTGGGATCCAGATTCGCCGATCAACAAGGGAGATAATAGTAATGGGACGTATCAGTTTGCTTCTTCCAACTTACAACCAGTGGGGATTATTGATTTGGAATGTTACTCGGTGGTGAACAGATCCAAATTAAATCCCACTGTATTGGAATTGGCGGGGGATGCTATTACCAATCCAGATCTACGTTCCTTCTACTTCCAATCTGCCACGGTTGATGATGCAGAGTGTTGGACGAAGGCTCTACTTACCGAGAGACATCAATCACTTAAGGATGAAACGGAGGCATACCGTCAAGTATGTGAGAGCTTTCCATTGCAGTTATCGAATTTTGCCGAAATGATCAATGAGGCCGAAGCCAAGGCGGAAAATATGGAAAAGGAGGCATATACCGTCCGATGTGCTGCCGAGGAAGGGCGGCGAAAGGTGGTTGCAGCCGTGAGGGAAATGTTGGAGCGTAAATGTTGGGAAACGGAGGGATCGAGAGGACAATACCGTGAGGGGGATCTTTTTTGTGATACCTTGGGTGTTACTGGTAGTAGTACACAGGTTGGGAAGGAGCCAGGTGATGAAGACAAATCTCTACTAGACTCTGTGTTGGATTCACATTTTGTTAAGTTGGAGACAAATCGCACTGCATTTCTCAGGGAATTCGAGGCTGCGTTGGCATCTCCGACATCAGTGGCTACCTCAAATGTTGTACCACCTGTCCAGACTCTTGTTGACTACACATCAGCTATTGTTGCATCCTTTGGTGACTTGCGCAATCAGCTCCAAAAGTATGAGAAGGATTTGGTTCAGTCTGTGAAGCAGGATCAAACTCAACTTGAAGCTCTCAAGGGTGATATCCGAGGCCGTGACAAGAAACTCGCTGATGCAAAGAAGGAACACGATCGAATCACTTCTGAATTGGAAGCTGAACTTGAGGCTTCTCGTCGTGAGGTGGAACAATTGGCCAAGCAGCTAGAGGCCCAACGAATGGAGTTTGGAATGTATCAGAATGCCACCAAGACGAAACTCTCGGAGCTTCAGCAACACAAGAAGATTTTGAAGAAGGAAGTGATTGAGATGAGGAAAAAGATTGATGAAACTGAATCAGAAAGTACATCTGTTGCTCATGAATTTGGAAAAGTCAAGACCAAATATCAAACACAAAAGGAGAAGAATGTGATGTTAACGCGTTATATTGATCGATTGGAAAAGCAAGTCGGTGTACAGCAGAATATGATGGAGATGATGAGCCAGAGTGGTGGTGCTAGTTTTGTTGGTAAAATGGTAGGACCTGGAGCAAATGGCGATGATTCATCAAAAGACGGAGTGAGTTTGTCAGGTTTGAGTAAGGGCAGCAACTACCGTCGCCAAATGAGCAACCTTTCTTCCAGTGTTAGCGCTACCCCTGTGAATCGTCGTCCACTGCTCCCGCGAAACTCATCCAAGAGCATCAGCATGGTTGATATAAGTCCTCTTCCTGTTCCAGCATCTGATCGAAAGACGATGGAGAAGGATCCAGACAATAGCGATGACGCCACTGGTGAGGACAGAAACCCTTCTACTGTGTGCTATCAATCAGAAACTACCACCGAAGCCGAATCACCAGTCGACCCCGTTGAAGATGGCGACACGGAACCAGTTCTCCCCTCTACGGAAGAGTCAAGTGATGCTGCAAATAATAATGAACCAACATTTTCGACTCATCCGGAGGGAAAGCTTAAGACACCGGAAAGAAATTTCAAGTCCCCAAAGACACCGGAGTCACCGGTACAAATTACCAATTTACCAGCGCATGATCCAAAAACGCCGATTCGTGGCACTCCCCATCACGCAGAGGGCGAGATAAAGCCTGAAGAGAACATTGTTTCTTTGAATGATAGTTTGTTCGAAACATCTGAAGCTCCAGTTACGGACGATGACGATGACGTTAGCCGTGTTTCTGACATCACAGAGGATAGGACCCAACGTCTACTCGATGATGACCTTGCAGAGCGAAGGAGGATACTACTTGCATACGTAAACAACCAGTCATCGAATCCATCCAATACTCTCACAACAGAACGCCGTCTCGAAACGATTGAAAGTATGATCCCAGATGCGGAAAGTCAGAAAAGCGGCAGCACAAGGTTAAGTGTAGCTCAGCGTGCAAGACTTGCTGCCAACAAGCGGGCAAATAATCATTCAAGTCTTTGCCAAGACACGCAGAAAGAAAACCAATCCTCTTCTTCACTCTCTGTTCAATCGACTGGATCAGGAAAGAGTTTGTCAGAGAGATCGAAATCGTCGGTAAGTTTTATTGCCAGGCTAGGCAAACGTATCGAGACTGCAATTGATAATTCAGCTTTGGGAGTAGGCCCTCGTCGCCCTGATTCATCTGACAGCGAAGAAGATTCTAACGACGAGAATCAGAATGAAGACAGCAACGCCAATAATGATGATGATGATGACCGTGCTTCAGAAATCGCCTCTGAAGTTTCGTCTACATTACAAGATAGAATGGCCTTGCAACGTGAACGGCAAGTGGCGTTCTTGAAGAAGAAGAAACTGTTAGCAGATGAGTCCAAACTGAAGGGAGGAGCGGGGTTGGGGGCATCAACACCGGCGAAGAACCCAACAACACCCACCACAACGACAATGCTGCTGAAAGATAGGTTAGGTAGGGTTTTGTCGCCGAGGGAATTGTCAGCTCCTCTTTCTCCTGTGGCATCGGTTGGTGCACCATCCTCGGTAGGTACTGCGCAAGGGGAGGTATAATAATATGAAACCATTTTCTCTCAGGCGAAGTCATAAGTTAAGTATATGTTGTAGATAAAACTTAAAAACACAGTCACATGAGTAACATACTACAGACATCTCCTCTGTTGATTCCATGTTTGAAAGTGGTGCCATAACATCAGAATGTCACCAATTGTTACCCAAGTATGTTCAAGACGCTCACATATCTCCTCGGTCAATTCACATATTAATATTATGATTAATCATTAACCAATCAACCCTCTCTCCCCCCCTCTCACTCTCAATTATATTTTCACTAGGGCCTGTAATCCTGCTTGAACTTAATATAAGCTTTTAACTCCTCAACCCCCTCTTGCAATCTCGAATACCTTCTCTCCATCTTGAGACGTTTGCGTCTCATCCATCCTTTTTCATGCCGTACAAATCTCATCCTCTTTCGAAGTGGCGCTGTCATATTATGTGCCGGTGATTTGAAAAGAAATACACATACACAAAAAGTATGAGCACGAAACGAACAAATCAACACATTTACAGAACATCCAAAAGGTCCCCATTCTCGTTTCACTTACACTCTCCCCTAATATTGCGTCCTATACGAGCGTCCGCCAAATCCGGATCCTCAAACGTTAACTTTCCCTGTTTTTTTGGGTCATCTGATGGAATTTGTCGGATAACTTCCGAAAAAACTGATCTGATGGATAAATTTTTTTGATGATGATGCGATCCGACTATGCCACTACGCTGAAGGAAAGCAGCGCCTATTGTTGGGGTGGTGGTGGTTGCGGCTAGCCATGATTGTGGGTTTATTATTTTGGTTGCTAACCTGGAGAAGGCTACGGAGGCCAGCGACATGGTCAATATAATATGCGATGTTATGGTATCAAAATTTTTATGGCAGCTAGCGTATGGTATGGAGCATAGTGAGTGGGTGTTTCTTTTGACATTATTGATGATGAGAAACTCCCGACACATGAAGCGACACATCTCATCGAATCTGTTCCATTCCATAAGGTCGCAACAACGCATTTCCTGTCGTTGTTAATAGCTTACCAATAATTCTATGCCATGGGGAACGAAACCTCCTCCTCCTACCAAGAAGGAGAAGACGACTACCCGGATGAATATGCCAAGTTTGACGGAATAGAAACTCTGGGCTACAGAGTTCTCGGCGTACAGCCTAACTCACCGGCAAGCGCTGCCGGATTGGTTTCTTTCTTAGACTTTCTAGTTGGCGTAAATGGTGAAATGTTAATGGGGAGCGGCGAGGGACTTCAAGAGGGCGATGAATACGAGGATATTGACTTCCCGGCCCTTCTGAAAGAAAATAATGGCAAAGAGTTGGAGTTGTTAGTTCACAATATCAAATCCAACTCACAGCGGCTTGTCAAAATTACCCCCTCCTCAGAATGGGGAGGCGCAGGATTACTCGGCGTTACCATCCGGTTAGATGATTACGGAGGTGCGGATGAACGACTCATTCGGGTATTATCGGTAGAACACAATAGTCCCGCGGCTATTGCAGGTCTTGTCCCCATGACGGACTATCTGTTGGGAACAACCTCCACCAGCTTTGATTCTGATTCAGCCTTGGCGGATGTATTGATGGTTCATGCTGATAGGATTGTGGAAATTTATGTCTACAGTTCTGAAACGGATTTGGTACGAGTAGTCACGTTAATGCCGACGTTAAGTTGGGGTGGAAGAGGACTGTTGGGGGCAGAGATTGGAACTGGTTATTTGCATGGGTTTCCCAAATCATGTCGAAATACGGATGGTGCAAGTGTAGAGAGAAAGGTGAGGATGGGTGTTAGACCCACTGAAAAAGTATTGGCGATGGAGCCAAAGAAAGATACGAACAATAGCAATCAGAATGGCCTTGACCAGGTAGAGTTATCATCGCAAGAGGAAGGAGAAATGGTCGATCTGACATCACTGACGGATGCCATGTCAGGAAAAGCGATGTGTTTTGCGGAGCAAATGGAAATGGAACCAGATCCATCAGACGAAGAGCAAGAGAACGAAACCGCGCAACAACCTGTTGGTGATCGAACAAGTCCATCTCATGCTGAGATCCAGAGGCCTTCCATAGAAGCAGTTGATCTGTTCAGCGGACCACCGCCCAGGTAAGGATTCACAACGATAGATTAATGTTCGTAACAAAAGAAGTGAATCTAGTTAGTTTTCAACCATCCATGATCTTCCGAATGTCATCCTCGAGGCCAAATCGCTTCGCATCTTTCTTCACATCTAATCGCAGCTTCTTCAACAAACCCAACGCCTCACGAGGAGAGCTACAAGCTAAACATTTCCGAAGCATCTTTTCTTTTTGTTGCTGAACCTCCTGTCCAAAGCCAACCCATATGTAATTGATTGAACCCCACTTGTCACGTGGAAGCCATCCCTCCAGTTGCTCTCGCGTCTCCTCGGGCGTTTTGGATGTAACCCAGTTAAGATCATTGAACATGCGATGCATGTGCGTGTCAACGCCAATTCCACTTGAAGTATCAAATGCAATATTCTCTACAATATATGCCATCTTGGGACCCACACCAGGAAGTTTCATGAGTTCATCAGCAGTTGGAGGTATATCACCAGCATACTGCTTCAAAATAATCTCAGCAGCTTGTTTCATGAACTTTGTTTTGTTATTATGGAAGCCGACTTTTTTAATCAATCCATTCAGCGTGTCGTGGTCAGTTTGATGTATATTTTCTACCGTCAAACCATGCCTTTGAAGAATCCTCATAGTCTCTCCCACCACGGCATCTTTTGTTTGTGATGAAAGCATCAATGCTGTCAGCACTTGGAATCTGTAAACCACGTCTCCCAAATGCTTCTCAGGAAGGGCCTCCCCCCCATCTGTATCAACCGGCGCACTGCGATCTGCACGGAGTTCTTCGACAAGAGAGTAAATCTTTTCCCAGTCGGCAGGAGGTTTGAGTGATCCTGGTTCAATTCTAACACGCTTTGGTGATCTTCCTGGTGATTTGCCTTTTGTGGGTGATACTCGTTTCGTTGGCGTTTTTGCAGACGACTCCCCTTTTGGTTTTGCTACCACAGCTGGAGAGCTAGGCTGCATTGCGAAGTCCTTTGATGTTGTAGTAGTAGTTGTCGTTGAATCCAGAGTTACAGCTTCGCCTTCAAGCCGCTGGATTAGAACCGCCTTCACACCCGACACGGGCAAATTCCTTTCTTTCAATTGTGATTTGAGCTGGCTAACAGTCATAGAGCTCCAAGCAACATCTATACCCCTCCCCTCTTCTTCAGCAGAGGAGGATTGAAGTGTGCTCGAAGACCGTGTGTAGGGAGGCATGGTACGTGAAATGCGGAAAGAAAGAATGGATCTGGATCTTGTTAGCGGCTCAGTGAACGCCAGCAGGAGCGGCAATGCAGTGCGAAACAAAGTGAGGCACGCCACTGCCCCTAAGCGCAATGAGGAGGACGATAATATGGTGGGCAGGCGTTCTCCCTTTTGGCAAGGGAGAGAGCTGGTATTGGAGGACAAATAATCCAAATAAAATGAAAAGTTTGTTCTAGCTTATCAGAGTTTGATTTGGATTAACGTAGGAATTAATACTAAGTTTTCCGCTTCCTTTGTTTCCACTTCCCTCCGCCTCCTGCCTCCTGCAAGCTCCAAGCTACTCAGCAAGGCCACTCCCGAAGCCGACCCTATTTCTATCTATTATCGACCTCCCACCTTTTACCATCACTTAAATTAACCGCTGATGATGGCTTCACAATCTACAGAGCTTCTCCATCTCTATCGCCGCCTTCTGCGCTCTTGTGCGACATATCCGTCGAAGAACCGATGGGGGATCTATGAGGCGATAAGGGAGGAATTTCGAGACAATAGTACAATGAATCCTGACGATCCAAAGACACAAAAACAGATACAAGTGGCATACAAGGGTTTGGGGCAGCTGCGGATGTATGATACTGTGCAACTTGTAAGTATCAAAAAGAGTTATTCAATGATAATCAATCACTCTTTCACGTTACGTATTTGTATATTTCGAAACATAACCAATCTTTACTTTGTCTCTTTCATTACCTTTTAGAGCAAGGGTAATCCAGAAAGCCCGAATTGGGAGGTGACATTAGAACAAAATCCAATGCCAAAACCGTAAACAAAAAGAAATTAAAGACAACAAATGAAAGTGATGTGCATGATAATAGAATGGTGTAAATCTCAATCTAAAGCAACTGGAACAGGGTCAGTAATATGTGTGATAATCAATGTTAATTCAATGATATCGTATGTATGAGATGTGTAGCAATCAGATCAAAGTGCATTATGTGTGTAGTCATGGAAAGTTAGAACTAAACAACATGTATGCCTTGTCCACTTCAAGTTCTTGTGGAGGGCTAACAAAGTGACATTTCTGGATTGCGCGTCTAGATCTAATTAATCAAACGAGAGTTCCGCATGTGCTATCCTATCACTAATCATTTTGATTCTTCAACATTCTGAAAAGGAGTCTATCAAACTCTCCCACAACCAACAACCAGAGTTTGGTGTGTACAAAGCAAGAGACATGGACATTGCTTATGCCCCCTTTTTCGTCACGAGGGGCACTGGTCCAGATCTCCCCGACCTCAATGGGCCAGCAGGGTACACCAAGCCAGAGATCAGGAGATCAGATAGCTTACCATAGCTTACCATACTATTCTCAGGTAATACGGACAGAAAAAATATGTAATGAGAAGGGTTGGGCTGGGGGGATCCCCACGAAAAGAGATCTGCTATCAAACTTTAGCAAAAGAGAAAAGTAGTAAGACTGCCGTTCAACCGTTTACGGCACCTTAACGGCTCGTACCTGTCACTCAACGTCTAACCTCAACGCTATTTCTTACCTCAACGCCATTCGCCATTTTTTTAGGCTCGGCGGACCGTGTCTGCGAGTAGGAGCCATAAATTGCCAACTGTGTAGTCGGAGGAAAGTTAAACATTACAGTCAAAAGATGTTGAAGAAGCTATACTTAAAGAGAAAAGGCAACGCCTCCAAGAAGACAGACAAGACTGATACCAAAAAGTCTCACAGCATCCGTCAGGTTGATCCAAAGAATGATGCGCCAAAACTCAATCAACCACATGCAAGGCCATCATCATCATCAAGGAAGTCATCATCGTCAAGGAAGTCATCATCATCAAGGAAGTCATCATCCACGGCATCAACAGTCGCATCGACAGCAAGCACACCCAAAGTACCAAACCAATTGCTGGCAACTCATGTACTCGGTTCAGCAGAAGAGAGCCTTGCCAATATCCTGACACAAAGTGGGTCTGATGTCACAACTGGCCCATTAGATGATGTGCTGTTTGCAATTGGAAGTGCAATTAATAGAGGAGCCAATGAGGTGGAGGATTTCGTTGAAAACAAATTTGCGCAAGGATTTGATAGCATCAAGAATACCTTGGATCGTTTATCAGTCAGCATATTACTTATGGTCAGTGATAATAGTACAATCAACACAGATTTCACAGATGAAATGGAGGAAGTGACATTGGTAAAGGGAAAAGGTGCAGGCCAAGCCCTGGAAATAGCTGACGACACAAGCGATAGTATCGCTAGTGACATCAAGACCGAGGTGCAAGGCTTCATTGACAACTACATACTGTCACATCACTTTCGTTAAGCCAAACGTCTGGAGCTAGCGTTGGTTGCTATTTTGTTACCGAAAAGGGTCTGTATCGTACAATGTCTTCCAAGCCTCAAGGTGTGACAAAGTGTATATGTTGCTTCATGTGTTTCTTTGACCAAGGACTGTTTGAACATAGTTTAATGGTAAATAACAGTTAAAGGTCGATTCTTACGAATCTATGCAGATGCTACAATCATGAAATAGGTCATCGCAGAAAACTCAAAAAACTTTCTCTTGCACGAACGAATGTTATCAAGATTCAAATGTGTAATACTCATTGGTCTAATTCTCCTTGTCATCCGTCACCAAAATTTCTTGTTCACTAGGGGCAAGATACGTCTCCATTGGTGGCTGAAACATGGCGTCAAGAAGCTCGATCTGGAGATCCTTTGCTAGCTTATCACCGTCCTCGCCATTGTGAATAGCAACATTGCCACAGTTGCAAAGCATAAGAGTGGATAAGAAGACACGACACACTTCATAATCTTCGCAATCCTTTGCAAAAATTGCGGAGAAACCAATCCGGTTGTTCTGACTTGACGACTTGTCAACTTTCTTCTCACCAGTCGAAGTTCGCTTCCTGAGATTAGTCAGAGTGCTCTCTATCGTATCCAAAATATCACGTCCAACGTCGTGAATGTCAAACTCGGGCCTTTCCTCCTGCTCCTGAAGTAATGGAGCCAATCCAGTTTGCCAAGCCCCCACTCGTTTTGTTAACTGAGTTTCTTTCGCATACATTTCCGCACTCTTCGCAAACTTTCGTAAATGCGCTCGACACAAATCTTCAAATGTTTGTTGAGCGTTGTCACCGAAGTCATCCTCGTCTTTGTAGACATTTTCATTAAATGCCGAAGAAGCAAAAACGTCGTCAATCGCTGTGAAATCCACATTACTGCGATTTGCTGGCCGAGTCTCATTGTCGCCTCCAAAGCTTCCATCATCGCAGTTATCAAAATCAAATCCACCACCACCGCCATAGTCATCGTCGTAGTCATCATGGTAATTGCCACGATTTGGTTCAGCTTCATGACCAGAAGCAGCCTGCTGTTGCTGTTGGAGCCTTCTCTGTTTCTTCACAGCTTCTTTATGCTTTGCATGAGCTTTGGCAACATATGCAAACTCATCACCAAATATCAGCTCATTTGACTTGAGCAGACTCACATGAACTCCCGTCTCAACTTGGAAATCTCCATCTTCGGCATAATCGTCGCCCTCATCGAATGTAACATCGGCAAGGAATGGTGGTTGATGGAAGTCGTTATTGCTGTGCCTTGCACTACTTGCAGCCTTCTTTGCGGCCTTTGCTCTTGTTCTAGAACCCGTGACGGAAACCGAAGGACGATCATCCTCATCTAAACCTGGTGGAAGACGATACGTCACACCAATACGGAGAGGTTGAGGCTTATCATTGGAAGGTTCATGAGGATCCAAAGCTGCCCATGGATCTTCCACTACCCTTTTCTTCTTGGGAGGCTGTAGCTTCGTTTGGTCAAAGTTTAACACCTTGGGAGTTTCAATATCATCATCATTCTCTTCGTCTTCTCGTGCGTAATCGTGAACCAACTCAAAACCAGCACCATTGTCAGTATCATCTCCAAAGTCGTCATTGTTATTATTACCAAATGATGCTCCATCGTCGTTGTGATTATTATTATCATCATCAGCTGCCACCCCAAAACTATTGTTCCTATTTGAATCATTTGGTCCAGGAGAGAGTCCACCAGGAAAGATTTCAATATTGCCATCTTGATTCGCTCCTCCTCCCACACCACCACCACCCATGGCAGCCTCACCATTGATAAAAACACTCGTTCGTGTTCCCGGCATGAGCAGTGCACCATCACTTCCCACATCACACATCCCAGCCAACAAACGCAAGTTCCCATCCCCAACGGCACCATTCGGTCCACCCTGAAGATTGGCCATGAGCATCCTCGAAAGTGCCGTGGGTGATGACTGTCCCAAACTTTGACGTGTAATCATGAATGTTCCATTTTGATCCATCATGCGAGTTGCCGACATGACACCGCCCAATGAAAGAAGAGTCACGTCATTGTTGGTAGGAGTGCGATTGTTATTGCCCATCCCCCCCAGCGCATTGGTCGCCATGGTATTATCCAAATTCATCATGGTAATATCTGCACCACCATTACTGCTACTATCATTCACCTCTCGTAAATTAATCTTGCGTTTGTCCTCCGTCTTATCCATCGGCAACACATCATCCAGCAACAAAAATTGCATCTCTGGATCAAACTCGTGAAAAGTGTCAATGTCCGCATCTCCCCCACTGCTGCCACCGCCGCCCTTGGACTTGCGCTTCTTTTTATTCTTCGACGAGGCGTACAATTGAGCTTGGATAAAGTCATTGAAGACCTCGTACACAACCTGATGGAGAAAATCTACCTTGCGATTGTATATTGCTGCAGAGTTTTGGATTTTTAGTGCTGCCTGAGAGAAGTGATTATTGTCACCGCCTGAAGAATCAGCAGAGAGGAAGTCATTGGTATGTTGTAAATATTCTTGGAGGTAGGGTTCAATGTCAATATCGAAATTTCGGGCAAGGTCACGGAGAGGCTGGATGTCAATAGTTGGTTTGCCAGTGCTGCTGCTGCCCGTGTCTTCGGCGGTGCGATCATCTCTTGTTCTTATTGTTGCTGGCATGTTTATTGTGTCGTGTTGGGCTGGAAACGACGGCGATATCGAGGGGGTAAAGTACCATATGTATCAGCGTCCTGTCATCATGCCATCATGGTTGCTTGGTATGGTGGTGTCCGAAATACCGTTTGTTTTCAACCTAGGCGGACTCCCAGTAAAGTCAATTCAGATAGATACTAATTCCTATAATATGTACAAAGAGACACGTAATGTAATAATAATTTACCAAAGGCACGTAATATAATTCAAATTTTCAACCTCTTTCTCTTTCTCGGTTCGCTTCTTGTTTGAATGTCGATGAGTGCAGCGCTACTTACATAAACATAAACCGCTTTGATCTCAATCAGTTCAGTAGCAAAAACATCTCTACTTTCTAGAGTGGTATGAAATACTCGGCGGCCATAGCGACAGCTGTGGCTGTCACCTCTGCTGCAGCTAAGCATCGCTCACTTCGTTACTCCAAGGCCGGCAAGGCGACTAAAGTGGAAACATCGTATTACAGCGGCGGCAGCTACAGCTTTAGCTTCAACCTCATTGGGGTCGATGGTGCTCCTGTCGTCGACGATGATAGCCCCAATGAGCCGCCAAAGGAACCAGAGGAACTGAACCAACCCATTCCAGATGAGCTTATCCAACCCACTTTCCCTCAACAAGTCGTCGCTATCACCACAAAAGAAACACTGAATGATCCCACGTCGCCTCAGGCACGTTCTCTCCACTGGATTATGAATGATGATGGCATGGCTCTTGATATCGGCAGCCAAGAGTGGATTCAACGTTATATCATGGCATCCTTCTACTTTGCTACTGGTGGCGGCAATTGGGATGAATGCAACGCACCCAAGGATAACTCTCAAGCGGCCATTGACGACGCAAATGAAAAGTGCAATTTGTCAGCCACCCAATACAGTAATGGAAAGAATCGCGTGTATGGTACAAAAGCTTGGTTGTCTCCAGTTTCAGTTTGTGAGTGGGCCTCTACTGCCTGTCATGATGCCGACAATTCCAAGAAGGGTACAATTAGTCAGATTGAATTTGAGAGTAATGGGTTAGAGGGAACACTTATTGATGAACTGGTTCACTTATCCAATTTACAATTCCTCCTTCTCGAGAAGGGCAAACTGACTGGCAACATCCCACCCAAGCTTGGTCAACTTCCACTTACTATTCTTGATTTGGATTACAATGAACTCAGCGGTGAAATACCCGATGAGATTTATGATGCAACAACTCTACAACAAATCGATCTTAACGATAACAAGTTGACTGGTACAATCAGTCCCAAAATCAAACAGTTGTCCATGTTGACCTTCTTTCAGATTGATAACAATCAGATGGAAGGAAACATTCCGGAGGAAATGGAATACATGAAGAAGCTTGGTGAGTATACATACACCTACACAGTTGCTTCTAGTGACATATCTACCTACCTACCTTCATTGACAACGTGTATCTCTAATCACTTCTCTGTGTCATCTACCTCTTCATAGGGATCTTTACTCTATCCAACAACAACTTCACAGGTAAAATGCCTTCTGGAGTTTGTGATAACATCCAGTCCAACCGACAAGGAACTTTAATTGCAGACTGTCAAGAAGTTGAATGCTCTTGCTGTACAGATTGTTTTGAGGCTGTCTAATTTCGATCAAGATATGGAAACGATTAATGTCGTTCCATTGGTTGTAGGGCAAGAGTTCCAGATTATTGTGTGTTTTCTAACTCTAAATCTTATTTGTGTTTGTTGAGAAAAAAAACATTGTGTTACTATAACAAGGACCCAAATCATTTCGCCTTCTTATCCCCAATTATCTTGCCATCCTTATCAAACTCCCAATGCTTCAACGGAGCAAACGTTCGTCGATGGATAGGAGATGCTCCAAACTTGCTCACAGCACTCATATGCGCTACGGTTGGATAGCCCTTATGCTGACTGAGATTATACTCGGGGTACATTGTGTCATATTCGTGCATGAGTCTATCTCTTGTTACCTTGGCAATTATGGATGCAGCACCAATGGAGTACTCTCTACCATCACCCTTTATTACCGACTCTGCTTCACAGGGCATTTCTTTTGGTATTTTATTGCCATCAATTAGAGCATGGTAAGAGGTAATAGTATCAGTGTTGTTGTTTGTTGGTTCTTCTTGTCGTCGTCCACCAGTTACAATGTAGGACACTTCCGTCCTCTTGGCGGATGCGACATTATTTCCACCACTGCTCGTTCGTATACCCAAAACACCTTCCACAGCCATTCTCATCCCTTCCAACGTAGCCTGCAATATATTAATCTCATCAATTCTCTGCGCACTTACAATTGCTACTGCATATTGAATATTTGGACTAGCAACCAACTCTTCATACAAACGTTCACGTTCTTCTTCCTTTGTAATTTGTTTGGAATCGATAATGCCCGAGATGTTGGTGGGTACGATTGCAGCTGCGGCGACTACAGGTCCTGCGAGTGGACCACGACCAGCTTCGTCTACACCGATTACTATTAGAGATGATGATGATGGTTGTTTGGATTGGAGTTGATGTTCACGTGTTCTTGGTAGACAATAGGAATCTGCTGCTGCTGAAGATGACTTGGATGATGTCATTGATGCTTTGACGCGCTTTGGCTTGTTTGATGCTGCAGATGTTGTTGCATCGAGTACATTAGATGACGAGGAGGACGTCAGTCTGTCAATGAGATCAGATTTGATCCCAGACACTGGCAATCCCCGCTTCTTGAGCATGTCTTTTAACTCCACAACCGTCATGGAGTTGTATTCGTTTGATGTTGTGCTGTTGCTGCTTCGTTTTTGAGGTAGTGCAGTTGACGTCGACGTTGACGGCGGCTGACCTTGCAGTCTGGCACTTCTGCGATAACAAGGAGGCATTGTTGTACTGATGGGGAAAGCAAAGCTAGAGGTGGTTGGAGTGGGCAAGAGAACCAAGTGTGTTAGGAGGCGTCGTATCATGGTGGTTATGTGGAGCGGGCCAGCGGTGCAGCCACTTTTTTGTCTCGTTTGGGGTAATATCAATTCCGACGTACGATACTGAGGAGTGCCTGAAAGAAACGGTTTGAAGTTTGTTTTGACAAGCAGTTTGTGTTTGTATGCACAAACCACCGCTGATGAACCATGACAGTCAAAGACGAGGAAGACGACACCGCCATGGAGGAAACTGCCAACGGCGGCGAAGGTGGTGATGACATCTCCTTCGCCGAAAGGGATGACGAAGAAGACGACAACATTATTTCATCCCTCGACCACAACGATCTCTTCGCGGCGGTGGAAGAAAGTGTCATCTCGTGCAGACCCCTCGTCGACTTCTTTTACCATTTCAACGACAACCACGATGACAACAGCGACAATGATGACGACAGTGCCACCAAACTAACCACCCGCCAACGCCGCACTGTCATTTGCAACATGGTCAAGTCACCAAAATTCAACAAGGCACGAGCCCGCCGCCTCTTCTCCGGCCTTACACCCCTCCTACGCAAGGTGGTTGATGAGGAAAGTTACCGTCCCGACGAGGACGAGCATGGTGAAATCATTGTCGAACGTCATGCGGCATCGACTCATGCGGTGATGTATTTGAGAATTTGTGCCTTCTTGGTGGAGGCCTACTTGGAGGGATTGTCGAGGAGGCAACGAAAAAACAATAACAACAACAACAACTCTCGGAGAGTAGAAGTCATTGACGAGGTATTCGAAGTGGCCGAAATGCTACATGATCTACTCTTCCCATTACAAAATTGTGGCAAGGAGGGCATGACTACCCAATCCGCCATCTTTTCCATGTGTGAGTATTGGTGGCATGGCAATTTTGATGACAAGGAATTGTTCGTTACGCAGCTCATTCCCTTATTGTTGGTCAAGAGTTTGGAAGATACCGCACAAAAGAATGATGTCAAGCGACTATATTCCATCCGTCATGCGATTGATTTGTTGGATTTTGAGTGCGAATCTATTACCACGTTGAAGAATCATTTGTTGAGGACTGTGGCAAATCCCTTGTTCTTGCAATCGACGGAGGGAAAGAAATTTATTACGCATTTGTTCCATGTTGATGCGTCTTTGGTAGCTGACTTGCATAAAGCGATCAAGGTTCAGTTGTTTGAAGCCAAGAGGAGCATTTTGAATGCCTACGGTGAAATCTACTATAATGCATGGAAACAATCTGCCGACAAGATGGAAGATGACGAAGAGCAAGGAGAGATTCAAGTCTCCATTGAAGAGAATGCGTTGCAAGACTTGATGTACTACCAGATTCATGCTTCCAATCCCAAGATTGTGAACTCTATTCGGATTGTTTTAGACAAATTCTACGTGAATAAGAAGTCGCCCGATGTTGAAAGCATGTTACATCGAAGTTACGGCCCACTGTTGTGGAGAGCATTGTCAGCCACAAATGCACGTGTTCGATTGCAGGCCGCGGTGGTATTGACGGATACATTCCCATTGCGTGATCCCGATGCTGGTCAAGAATGGACGGAGGCGTGTGTTGAAAAGAGCGTGGAGGCACTCATATCTTTAATGTCGGATGAAATCCCAGCTGTTAGGGTGGCTGGATCGAATGCCACGGCGAAGATTCTATCTCAGTTTTGGGTTGCTATTCCAGCCAACGACATTCGAAAACTACTGAATCGTAAGTTTCTCTTCATGTGACGGTTCTCTCTTAAGAATGCAGGTTTCATTTCCTCCTTTGTTTCCTTCTGTATCTCAATCACATTTGCATCTCCCTCCTCTCTCTAGATATTATTGCCAAGCACGCATCTGACCTCACATCATCAGCTGTAAGGGCCACGGCTATAAAGACTGTTACAACTCTATTGGAAGAAGAAAAAACACATGCCGTTTTGCGATCTCTGCTTCCATCGCTTGGAAACCTCATCCACGATAAGATAGAGAAAGTTCGTCTTGCAGTCGTTGAAATGTTGTTGGTTGTGAAAAAAATTCGTGGAATGAAATATTATCACGTGGTTGATCCTAACAATCTCTTATGTCGTTTGGCCGACGAAGGTCGAGGTCGAAACAATCCCACTGGTCCAGTTGCCGTTGGACTTTCTGAATTGTTAAGCAATTCGTTCTTTCCAGTTGGAAAAAACAAGACCATGAGCGATATAATCAACAGGACTCTCAGACTTCTCACGGATAATCCGGATGCCGCAGTAACCTTTTATCGCAACGCCGGGACTCAGCTAGGAGTGAATTCTATCTCCAAATTGATCGCAGCTCTCATGAGATGTCTGTGCATGCTCATCGTTCAAGACAAGAAGATGAACTGTGAGGACATTAGTAACTTATCAATTGTCATGGCTGATGATGAAATTGACAGTGCAAAGGTGCCACCCAACACAGCCTTAATGGCAACGATCGCAGAAAGCATATCGATCCTGTGGGGTTCTATCGAATCAGACCTTAAGCATGAACAAAATGAGTCTGCTGCAGATATCCTAATGGACGTATTCTCTGGAAACGTTCTGACGGAAGTCTATTCACACTTTGAGTCCAAGACTGTGGACTGCTTGGAAGATGCTAAGATGGCCGAATGTTCTCGTGCTTGTGTTGCTATTTTGAATTGCGCTGGCAAGATGAAAGAAAGCGAAATCGAAGGACTACGCGCACATGTTATTGGAGAGCTGGCCAAGGCAACGGATATGCCTCCTGAAAAACGCATGCGAGTGAATTTCAGTCCCAACATGGCCCTCTTGTGTGAGTGGGGCATGACTGACGATGTAGGCATTTGCCTTGCGTCATCTATTTCGCAGTACTTCATGCTCGGAAATCACGACAACAAGAATTCAGAGTACACAGAAAAGTCAAAAGCATCGAAGAAGCGGAAGCAGGGGAAGAACAAGGCTGTCAAAGATGTTCTACCTCATCTTGATATTGAAACGTCTCTAGGCATCCTTGGTAATATATTGAAAGGGTCGTACCCTGCTTCTCTTTCTGCCAGAGATTCTATCATCAAGTCGGAATCTGCTTTCACTGCTATTTCAACCGCCCTTCAAAGTGCAAAAACTGCCGCGGAGAAAATAATCAAATCACAGCAGGGGGTTGAATCAGATGTTGACATTGCTAAGATCAGGCACATTGGTAATGCAATTGAGTGCTATGGAAGGCTTCTCATCCACAAAGAAGCAATGAAAGGAGAAGTGCCAATGAGGCTATCCCCAGAAGCCAAAGATCTCCTGGTTTGGGTCACTGATAACATCATTCCAGCGATGATCAAATCCGCAACATCAGTGGAAGAAGATAACTCGCTTAGCAAGCTTGACTTATCTGCCATTTCCGGTATTTGCTCTCCACTGGCTTGCGACGAACCACCTAGACGCAAGAGCAATCGGAGGTCTGCAAGAGAGAGTGACGTATCCTTTCTTTCCTCTGATCAGGTCACTTTAAACACGTTGCAAGAGCCGTCGAAGCATACCCCTTCTATTAGCGCAGTTTCAATCGCTTCAACAAGTTCTGTCTTGTCAACGTTTGCAGAGTGGTTGTCAATCTGCGGCGCTGAATCCGTCATTCTCGTTCACATTTCTAAGTGGTGTGAAGTTCTCGGTGCTACGGATAATATCAAAACCAGAGAGTCGTTAATGGGATCACTTTTCCACGTTGCTCTTAGATGTCTCAGAGATGATAGAGATGTCACTCTGTTCAAAGAACTGCTTTTGCACTTGAAGGATGTAGATCCCAGCACCAAGGAGAAAGAGACAATCCTCGATTCATTATCCATCATTTTTTCAATGAGAGACGAGCAAATTGCGACCCAAGCTCTTGTGACAATTATTTATGTCACACGTTCTATTATTGTCGAAACAGCAGACAATGATGACTTGGCATTCCTTGACATGGTTGGGCCAGGGATGAAGGAAGTGTTGTTGAGTATCTTGAATAACAAGCGCAGTAGTTTGTTGCTTGCAAAATGCCTGTTGAACGAGCCAAAGGTTTCGTCCATCAGAGAGAGCCTGGTTGATGAGATCAAAGCTCATTCCCCCATGAGTGACGATTTGTTTCACATTGTGCGCGAATTGTCCGGGGGAAACATGGTTACTGATGGAGAAACTGAGGAGGAAATAGAAGACGAGCCTTCTGTCATTCTTGAACAAGCCGATGCTGAAGAAGGCTTACATCCCTCCCAAGCTGAAGCTCTTGTTGCTTGAACGTTTCGGAGAGTAAGTTATAGTGTTTGGTTTCATTGATTACATAGTATATGTTGTATTAAAGATCTATGTTGAACTATTTTTGTTTCGATCCATATTATTTTATGCATGTGTTTGATGAATGTGATTAATCAAAGCAATCGGGAAGCATTCTCTAGCTGAAGAAATTTTCTCAAGATGCATACGAACCACGATGATGAAGTTTTGCTAGGTAAAGTAAAATAGAAATGGAAACGCTTTCGAGCGATTTCACCACCAGAAACTACTTGTTTTACAAGGATCTCCACAACGAATGAACCGCTGCACAACAAATGATGCTGCTGCTACATTATCACAAGAAATAAGAGTTTAGATTACATCTCTGACGAGCACGTACAGAAGAAGTAGACGAAGAAGAATCACCGGATTACTTATGGAGAGAGCAAGTGGGCTTCATCGTTGTGCATGATGCATGCATTGGATCGCATTCTATGGCATTGCACAATTCTGGGTTGGATTTAAGTTGTTGAGAAGCTGATCCCGATTATACTGGAATCCCATTCATTCTTCGGTCATTTTTCTTTATTCCGCAGCGTCATCTGGTCTCCGTGGTGAAACCGGACCCTCTATTCGGACCACAACCCCCATGCGCACAATTGACCCACACATCTCTCTTCGCCTATTGGCTTTGATCTTGTGTAGTAACTGTTCTAATAACCCTGCCCGGTTATTGTCGTCCATTGGACGACACCGTCAGACTACTTTTTGCAATCTGGAGCATCACTTCTGCTTGCAGAACATGCCTCCACGGATGGTCGAAGCATTTCACTAGCCGCTACGATCCGTCCACCCCCCTTACCAAACCAACCCACACTCCACAACAACCATTGAATTGGTGGCTGTGTAGTAACATATTGCTCTCCTTCAACTTCTTGTTCGTTGGACACACTTCTTATCACCACTTTGTCACATGAGCAATATCTAATAAATAAATACAAAGTTATATCTATTATCATTACAATCTATACAAGATGAATAACCAAAAATTCGTATCATTATCTTGCACAACATCAGAGTAGTTAAGTTCTCATCGAAGCTCGACTATTCAGCTCACACTTTTCAGAAATATTAGGCATGCTCCGGAAACAGCAAACTTGATATGATGTGAACACAAGCACTCCACCAGCATTTTTCCCATCATTCTTGCATCGATTTGAGTTCTTGTCTGGATACCACAAGCCAAGACTAGTTAGCGAGGGATTGGGAGCAGTGGCAGCACTGTTCTGAACTAATGTGTCCCCTGAAGAAATACAATTCTCAGTGTCAATCCAATCGTATTGGCAACATTCTTCATGAGTCCTAAACAACATATCCTCGTAAGGAGAAGGATCCCCGTGGCTAGTGCATGTATTCGTATTATAATCCGCATAATACATGGGAGGCTTGTTTTCCATGCATTTTGCCTCATCCATAAAGTCAAATTTGCAACATTCGTCGTAGGAGTCGAAGAAGTTTTGCTCATATGGGCCATATTTCCCATCTTTCTTGCAAAAGTGATTGACATAATCAGGGTACCATACCTTGGGCTCCCACTTGATAGGAGCACTCGTTGGTGGTGCGGTTCGCTTCGGACACTCTGGGTTGGTAGAGAAATATGTTTTACAACATACGGCAAGGTCTGAAAACAGATACTTGCTTGAAACGTTTTGTGGTTGCTTTCCATCCTTAACACATATACCCTCGGCGAACTTTGGATAGTAAACGTTGTTTGGGTCAAAAGGAGTAGGTGATAAGGTGGACGGTGCAAATGTTGGTTTCATTGAGGGAGAGGATGTTGCACAAAACACTGAATTTTTCCAGTTGCATAACCCGATACTTCTGTCAAATAGCGTTCCCGCAGTGCAGTTGTACCGAGCCGTTTCTACCCCATTATTACATTCAATGTAGCCTGTACATTTACCAATCGCAGCCTTGCCAGTATATCCCCTCGAACAATCCCGAGGAAAGACAATTCTCTCCGATTCTTCTAGTTCATCTTCCAATTCTTCTGGTTCATCTCCCTCCAGTTGAATTATCTCTTCATACACTTCCATTCCTTCTGTCCACTTGCAATCTTTCATACCAGATATGCACATTTGTGTCTTACTATCAAATGTTGTTTTTGACGGACAATTTGCGCCGATGTTGGGTTCGCCAGAGACACAATTGACATAACCCAAACATCTCGAAGTCGGCGCCCTTCCGGTATATTCCGCCGGGCAATAATTTGTGCCAGTCACAAGCTCATTAGTAGCAAACCCCTCAGTGTAGGCAATATAAGGACTGCATTTTGCTACTGCGTTAGGCCAGTTGCAAGTTTCAATTGAAACGTCGAAGATGGTGCCCGGAGGACAGTCGAAGTGATTGTTGCCTTGGTCTCCGTTGATGCACTCAACGTAGCCTTGGCAATTGTCTGTAGGTACTCTGCCCGACTTTTCTGGAGGGCAGTATGTTTTCGAGGCGAGTGAGCGCTCAAGCTGCTCGAGGGTGTCGGCAGTGCAGACCGAGATGGCAAGTAGGGCTGTTTTGATGACACGAGTCATGATATTTTTTTTGTTTGCTGGACGATTGAAGCTTAGTACTATCCGCAAAAGTACAACACGAAGCAAGCTGGCTGGAAAAGTTGAAAGGCTGGACAGCGGTTAAAGAAAACCTGTAGGGCCGAATATGATGTCAAATATCAGTCACAAGGGAAAATCCGTACGTGTATGTGGGTTGGTTGGTTTGCGTCCGTCGGGAGTTTGTACACGAGAAAGTCAAGTCCGTTTAGAGAATTATGGATGAAATAGCTCGGCGTATTCTGCCCTTCTGGCATAGTACCTTTTATTACACTTTTAGCTTGCATTATTCACTCGGTCTACTCAGTCGTTCCATCTAAATTCCTACGTAGAATCCACGTAGGTAGGTTCTCTCTTTAGCATGCGTTCGCCGTCTTTGCATAACAACGCCCCTGGACGTGGGCAAGCGTGGGCAGGGTCACACGCGCGCTCCCCGA
>JALLBJ010000111.1:0-51484 GCA_036940105.1 Skeletonema potamos
AAGAAGCGTCAGATAGAAGAGAAGTCTGATGCAGTGGATGAAACGAAGTTCAAAACGCTCAAGAAGAAAGCAAGGACGCTTTGCAACATTGAAGGATGCACTAAGCAAGCTGTGAATGGTGGAGTGTGCATTGCGCATGGAGCAACGAAGAAAGCAAGGACGCTTTGCAACATTGAAGGATGCACTAAGCAAGCTCGGAATGGTGGAGTGTGCATAAAGCATGGAGCAAAGAGGAAGAAGAAGCTTTGCAGTATTGAAGGATGCGATAAGCAAGCTCAGAATGGTGGAGTGTGCAAAAAGCATGGAGCAACGAAGAAAGGCGGAGGCGGAGGTGGAGATGGTGGTAGAAATGTATTGTCATAACAAGGCGGTGAATCGAAGAGCAAGAGTACTGAGATTAGTGACAGGCAAGTCAGGTCGGTCGCACGAATTTCTTGGCAGACTAGTTGTAGCATCTTCCGCGCACTTGTAAGGGTTTGTCTAGAGCATCTTCCTTTGTATATTGGTTATCTGCACCTACACATACCGTAAAAATACTTTGCATGTGCTGGCTGCCTATGTCTCCCGTCCACATTTTCTCTCATGGCTTCCCTCTCAATTCACCCCCCACATAAGCAAATGAACAAAGTGTGATATTTGACGATGTGAAGATAGAGGTAACTTTGTATGCAATGAATAATTTAGACTACAAGAAGAAGACACACTAACAATCATTGTGCTGTTGGCTGCTCAACTTTCAACGGGGCGTGCACGCTGCAGCAAATCAATCAGCATTCTATGATGAGTGGGATTTCCAGGAACGAATTGATTTGCTTTCATGCACTTCGGACATCCAATTGCACCATCATTGGAACCCACCAAATCCTTCGTTCTCCAACGAATGATACATCCATGGCAAAAATAGTGACCACACGAACCCATGACGGGTAACATTTCCCGAGATTCTTTATCTGTGCTTTTCATGTCCGTAGTGAAAAACTCGTAGCAAACACCACATTGGACGTGATCCTGGTCCAACTCCACAAGGAGTGTTTCATCATCAACCCTCACATAATGTTTCTTCTTCTGATCTTGTTCTTCCAACTTTTGACGCATCTCTTTCATGGCTTCCTCGATCTTCTCAATATCGCCCTCTAATTTGGACACTTTCACTTTCACGTCTGCCAGCTCTTTACAAAACGCCCACAACCCTATCAAAACCCCAATGACAACGCCTGAATAAGAACTGACGGAGTAATGCAACATAACTTTGACGACTCTGACGAAGCACTGCCAAGTAGCTGCAAACAACCGTTGCAATATTTCAAACCCGATTTTGAAATATTTGACGAAGAACTGCCAAGTAGCTGCAAACCACCGTTGCAACAATGCAAACCTGCAGGTCGGCCAGACTAGCAGTTCCTCTTCATCCCATTCAGCTTGACACTCGACAAAGGACCCAAAAACCGCCACAGTGCCCTTGCCATGCTTTTGGTCATCTTTCCATCCTCCTTGGTACCAATAGAGTTTCCACGCGCTTGTTTGAGTACCCACGCCGTTTCGTTTATCATTCATCCACTCCCCGTGATACGTCTCGCCGCTTGGCCACGTGTACAAGCCAACGCCGTTCCTCCTCCCATTGGCATGCTCGCCACTGTACACGACACCATTTGCAAACTTGAGAGTGCCAACACCATGTATCTGACCGTGTTTCATTTCTCCGTCGTAAATGTCGCCACTTGTCGCATGGAGTATGCCCTTTCCATGTTCCTTCCCATAATACCATTCACCGATGTATCTGTACTGACCGGTCTTGTGCTTCGATTTTCCCATCCCCTGCTGCCTATCCTCCCACCACTCTCCATCGTACACTTCGCCGGTATGCCATTTGTACATGCCCTTTCCGTGCCTCTGACCAATATAGTTGTGCTCTCCGATATAAGCGTCGCCGTTGTCATAATTGATAGTTACCATGACTGCGCCCACAATGGGTAGCAAAAAGATTATTGCAGCGGTGACGACGTGCGAACACCACATAATTATTTCTTAAGGAGTGAAGAAATTAATCTTGAATATTATTATTATTGATTTGGTGGTAAATAATAACTCGGTAACTTTGGTTGGGTCAATAGATCAAATCAGCGGCAACAAGATTTGATAATTCTTATTTATCCATCACTCTCGCGAAATAAAGAGAGCCGATCTTATGTTGATCACTATTGTTACACACGCACGCACTACACTACAATACGAAGGGAACGTCGTACCGCAACATCACTACCTAGATAAGTAGCTTTGTCACGAAGCACGATTGATGATCGTCAAAAAGCTTGCTCTCTCTAGGCTAGAGAGAGAGAGAGAGAGCTAGTATCACGAACTGTACCCCCCAAACTGCTTATCCCCCCTCAAATCTCAGCCTAGCTAAAAGGTTTTTTTCCAAGTTAGTGATGAAGAGAGTAGGAAGGTTCTGACAACTTTCGAATACCCCCCCTCGAACTCAGCCTAGCTAAAGTTTTAAACCCTGGGGGGTATCCACTCTGACAAAGAGGTAAGTACGCACGACGCACTCGTCGTCGCGTGCGAATCCGATAGATTGATTGACGGTAAAACACAAAGATATCTGTCTCATCGATCATCTTCTCGTTTCCACCGCTTCTTATGCTCATGGAGGGCACGCCCGACCCATCAGAGGAGTTTTTATCCGCTGTCGAACGGCCGCGGGGGGAATCTTATGGGCCCGACTTTCTTAGACCACAGACGAACCGCCGCAGAGCATGTGATTGTATTCATGGTTTTATGCGGGCAGGGTAAATTTGTGCGGAATCAGGTGTTCTCTAGAAATTCTTACTCCTCTAGATGTAATTCGAGGTTTAGTTTTTGCAAGGAGAGAAAAGATTATATTCGTATCACTTTGTGTTTCAACAACAGCGGAAGAACTGTTGCAATAACATCAAAGTCCTGGCGATTCGAGGATACAAGACTTTACTCGAGATTATCCTTATTCGTTAAACTGTGTCAACCTGCTGCATTATTTCTGTTACACTAATCCCATTTTCACTCCAACTTGAGAAAAGGGACGACATTCTTGATGATGATATCTGCACCCGACGTGATGCGTTTCTCCATCCGTACCACCTTCACATCAATCTTGGATTTCTTCGCTTGCGCCTCCTCTTTCTCATTAAGTTTGGCCTTCCAAACGGCGAGTTCAAGTAGCGTCGTTGCCTCATTGACCAACCTGTTGTGTTCCACTTTGTAGTTCTCCATTCTATCGATGACAGATATGATCCACCCCTGTATTGCGTCAGACTTTTCATTGGCAGGAGTATTTGGAAGCACCTGATTGATGCGATTGATTTCTTGATTCATTTCATTTCTCCACCTCTCCAGCAGCAACGTGGAGATTGTTTTGTTTGTCCCCCCCAAAAGATCAACTGTTGTTAGATTTTCACATTTATCAAATTGGGTGCGACGTTGGATAATATTGTGGATGAGAAAAATGTTGTTTTTCAATGGGATGGCAACGCGGCGAAGACGGGGGCAGCGAGAGAATGCAAATGTTCCAATTGTGTCGACGCAAGGCAATTCCAAATCGGCTAACTGCTCACAACCACTAAATGCCGAATGTCCAATATTTCTAACGGATGGCATTCTAATCTTTTGTAGAGAATGACAACCCTCGAATGCATTCCCTCCTATTGTTTCCAGCTTGTCTCCAAATTCGACGTCCGACAGGGCATAACAATCACAGAATGCCCCTCCTTCAACGATCCTGACGCCTGGCAATTTTATTCCCCTCAGAGAGATGCAGTAAAGGAATGCCCAGCCTTCAATTTTCTCCAAGTCATCATGAGTCTCCACAGACAGCAAGCTTTCACGAAAGTGGAATGCCCGCTCGGGAATAATTTTGACGGATCGATCAATGCGAACACGAGTGACATTACGAGGCACTTCTTGCTCTCCGCCCGCATAGACAAAAATATCGCCTCCGTCTACTTGCTCCGCCATGATTTGAAGATGATTTATCACAGCGAGGAGAGAGCTGATACACAGCAGGAGCTATTTTCTGTCAACAATATTTATGATGAGAGATAATGAAGACGAAGACCGAGCAACATCCAACCGAGGGCTCTGGGTGTCTGGTCTGCGTATTTGGGCAGAAACAGGGTGATAATAGGTACTAATGATTAGGTTTATGCTCGCAGTTTGGATGGACTTCCACGCCCCATGACACCCAAAAACTTCGGCGTAAAAAGAAAAGCATCAAAGATGCAGCAATCTTGCATTTGAGTATTGATGACATAGAAATTAATAATACCCCCCGTCAACATTTCGTAGCCACCATGAAATACCCAATGTCTCTTATCGCAGGCATGTCCGTCCTCCTCTCGTCATCGGTCATGTCATCTTCCTTCTCGCCTGCCGTTTTTGGACGCGCTACGGCATATGCCAAGACCAAGACGGCCATTATCCGTGCCGATAGAATGACACTGTTTCTCCGTGGCGGTGGTGACGATGACTCAATTGTCAGCGGTAGCAGCATCGGCAGCGCATCCATCAGCAGTAATAACAGTGGAGGAGAAGCAGTCATTCTCTCTGCGGTAGCAAATGGTGGTGGGGAGGCGGACGAAGCTAAACCAGTGTCGTCGTCCAAAGTTGGCACAAACGCTCCGCCGCCAGGACCGCTTCGTCGTCTTTTTCCAAAATTTCCATGGCATGAACTACCCAATTATTTAACCTACGCAAGATGCATCTCCATCCCCATCTTTTTGCTGTTGAGTTATTACCCAGTTAACA
The DNA here is from genome assembly GCA_036940105.1 of Skeletonema potamos. NCBI lineage: Eukaryota > Bacillariophyta > Thalassiosirophyceae > Thalassiosirales > Thalassiosiraceae > Skeletonema > Skeletonema potamos. Next base: position 4,777 of record JALLBJ010000111.1, read on the forward strand.
TGCCCAACCGTGCCCCAGTGCTCAGTATCTTGTTTGCATTGGCAAGTATTACTGATTGGTTTGATGGATTCCTCGCAAGAAGGTGGGGTGTTACCTCACCCTTTGGGGCATTTTTGGATCCTGTTGCAGATAAACTCATGGTGTCAACTGCACTTATTGTTCTTGCTGGAAGATATGGTGGCATTGTTGCTATACCCGCTGCTATTATCATGGCACGCGAGGTTGGTGTCAGTGCCCTTAGGGAATGGATGGCACAGAGAGGAGCGAGGGATAGTGTCAAAGTTGGCATGCAAGGAAAAATCAAGGCTGCATTGACTATGGTTAGTATAACATTGATGCTATTGGTTCCCGAGGGAGTTGGATTGGAAAGTGTCTCGTGGACAAAGTACCTCGGAGTATTGGGTGCTGGAGGAGCAGGAAGTGTAATTGAGGGGGTTGTCAATGACGGTTTCGCGTGGATGTTGGGACCAAGCTTGCTTATGCTATTTGCAAGTGCGTTTGTTACTGTTACCAGTGGAAGCGTGTATTTCCGCGCAGCAGCTCCAGTTTTATTGGGAAAGGAGTAAACATCGGCATTTCATTAATTGCATTTATCGGAGCGAACTGATTCACTGTTTTGAAGTTCGAAGATTATTGAACATGATTCAAACAAGTAACGCGATGAACTTTTGTCGAAGACGACGAATTGCAAAGTTCGAGCCTTGAAGGGGCAGTAAGATGTTACTTGGGAAGTAACATGAACATGAAACTATCGTTGAACAATACTTGAAAGTGAGAGGCATGGATATCTTACTAGTCACAGAAACTTTTTGTGGTTATTGACACTTAATCCTCCATAAAGATCTTTGATGAGTCCATCTCTGTTTCCTTCGGTTTCCCACAAAAAAGGTTGCCAACAACTTGCATAGAGCGGAGTTTCGTGAGTCGAGTATCGGTTGATAGATACGTACATAGAAGAGTTAAAACGTATGGTAGCAATAACTGACAACAGCTTATTATTGGATTACAACATCATCATCATAACTGTCGTTGACATCGATTGTCAACGAGAGTCCTTTTGGCTCAGTCAAATGATAACATTGCCAGATACGTTGGCACGTCGTCTTCTGCGACGCATACTCTCCTACATAATACTCATTAACATCTATGGCAACGCATACACATCATTATCAAAGATGAACAACCACATTAGGAGTCTTCCACCGACCGCTCCATTAATAATCGGATACGCCTCTAATGCCCAATCAGGGAAGGTAGATCAAGCAATCATTGACGGTGCAAATATAATTATCTGGTCATTCATACATCTACACATCACTGAAGATAGCAAGTGTACTATCAAGACATCTTTGGACTTGGTCGAGATAAGAAGAATACGCGAAACATACAAGCATGTTGTCCACTTGGCTGCTTTCGGAGGATGGAACGGACCACATCCCCCTACCTTCAGCGATGGCTCATCTTTAACGGGAGAAAAATGGTGTGAAGTGTTTATGAAGTTCAACGAGGTGAATGGTTTCATTTTCGATGGAATTGACTGGGATTATGAAGGAAATGACAATTTAGACGCCCCTACATCCAAATTTACATTACAAACTCTTGATATAATGGCCGATTTCACAACAGAAGCCAAGTCGCAAGGGCTGATCGTTAGTATGGCTCCTGCTGAATCTTACTTGGACGCAACAGCATATCCTGGCAGTATTGATGCAACCTTTTCTTTGCGTTTGGATCTTCCTCCTCGAGCTTGGACATCTCCTGAAGATCGTGATGTGATCAAAGGTTTCTCTCACGCGGGCAGACAATGTTATGCTTATGTCCTTGCAAAAGCAGGAGTGGAATCATTCGACTTTATTTCGATCCAGTTGTACGAAGGATACTCACCTTATGTCTATGACGTAAGTCGAAGAAAAACGAATCCAGTAGAAGCAATCATGGAGAGAGTCGATGGCTTTGTTGGGGGATATGTAGTGAACGGAATGCCACTGAGTTCGAGTTCGTCACCCGAGTCTTATGAAGTGAAGATTCCGCTTTCAAAACTCGTCATCGGAGTTGCAAATAGATGGGCTGACGGTGTCAAGTTTTGCAAGATAGACCCCAAAACCCTCAGAGATGCATATGTTTCTACCAAGAAGGAGTATATCGGGGAGGGTTTTCTTGGTGTAATGTTTTGGACTGTCAATGAGGAGGGAGAGGATGCCGAAACAAGAATGACTCATGAACTGAAAAAGGAATTTCAAGGTTTGAATCCAGTCGATTTTGGAGAATTATAACGAAGTATATTGTGTAAACATTATTGTTACTTGATACTGGAAAATAACTTACTCCAATCGAGCACTGCCATTTTCCAAAAAGAAGGAAAGTACTTCCTCGAACCCCTCGGCAGTAATCTCATGCTCATCCCACGCTACATTCAATTCCTCAATCAGCCAAATACTATCGGCATCCTCCAGCTCTGCTTTCTTAAGACTGCGCATAAGTCGCTTTGACACCCCGAACGGGTGTACCTCAGATGCATCCAAATGCTTGGTATCATTTGCCATTTCTTTCCTCGTTAACAGATCGTACTTTTGCCATATGGACATAACAGCATCTTTTGAGAAACGTGGGTTGGTAAATATCTCGTCGGTGGATAAATTGACAACACCGAGAGTAGATAGATCATGGTGAATATTTCCAGAGATTTTCTCCGACATTTGAGGATCGTCTTGGTAGACTTGAGCAAAGTGATTGTTGTGAATTGGTTTACGACCCGATGTTGTAATAATCTTGTATGGGCCCTTATCAACCTGCATCTCTTTATTCACCCACTCCTGAACTCGATTTGCTGTTTGCGTATCACCACTCATCGTCGTGAACACAGTGGGTATGTCCCAATGGTCGTGTTCATTTGGGGCCATGATTTGGATATTAACCGCTGAAAACAGAAATGGAGCATATTCCTCAGGATCTAGTTTCATTTGTGAAGATAGCATACCAATAAAACTCCCACCACTAGATGCCCCAAAGGCGTATAAAGGAGGATATACCGCATCCGACCCATTCGGACCAGCACAAGCCTTACTAAGACGCGACGATAGGAACTTCTTTGCCAATTTCTTAACCGTATCTCCATCATTTGCCCAATTCCAACATCCCAGCTCTTCACTCTTGGTAAATGCCACAATTCCCAATCCCATTTCAGTAGCCATCGTGATCATCTTCCGTCCCTGAGGACTGTAAAAGAATGATGCTGCGTATCGTCCACACCCATGAAACAAAAACAAAACGCCACGTGGACATTTAATCATGGCTTCAAAGGAATGACTACCCCCCCTCCCCTGAACGGACAAGGAGGGTGAAAGCAATAACACCTCACGTTTATGACCTGGAAACTCCTTTATTATACGACGATTCAAATGAAAGTCAATGACTCCACTATCATCTCTGTTCGATACGAGTCCACCCGGTCCTTGACGTAATTGCATATTCCGAACCATCACCTTACCAAAATCATCCAATAGAAAGAATGTTAGGAGGAATAATGGGACAAAGACCAGTGCAAAGACTGTCTTGACGTTGGATCGACCACGTTCGCCATGACCACATTTTATACATGGAAGACAGTAGCATCGTATGACTTCTTTGTTGTGATTACTGTTGGATGATGATGATGATGATGATGGACCTCCATCGGAAAATAAATCGCCGAGTTGTACGATAAGTGATCGATATCCAAGATGGATGAGATGGATGAATGAATTGTTGGTACCAATAACTCCGCCACTTCCACCGCCGCTGGGGTATGCTGATGCGGTGGTGGTGGTGGTGGTGGTTGATGCTGCTGAATTTTCGTTAGCTTTGCTGCTGGATGACATGTTTGCTGCCATTTGAGTGAGATTGGCTTCTTTCATGGTGTTGATCTTCGGTAATAAGTTTGGTATTACTACTACTTATAGCATGGTTGGAATATATGTCGAGTAGATGCTTCGAGTATATTCACTGTTGGGTCATAATCTCGGTCATGATCCAGTCGCCGAGAAGATGGCGGGCGGATATTTGCAACAATGCAAAGGTCGTAAGGACACGAATGAGCGAGAGATGCATGGAATGAATAGCGCCCGCCAATATAACACTACACATCAATAGAGCGACATAATAGATAACTCAGATAATCTATTACTTTTAACTGCAGGATACAATAGTGACGAGTATAACAGTTGAGATAACAAATAGATGCTTGATATCGCTGATTTGTAGAGAATCTGATGCGCCAGCAAGGATAGAAAAAATCAATCACGATACGAGACATATTTTGTACACATCACATGATAATATGTATACATCCAAAAATGAGCAAACTCAACAACGCCACCAATAACAACAACAACAACAACAATACCAGCTGCAGCAGCAGCACCACCACCAACTGCGATGATGTGGAATACTTTCCTCGTCGAAAACGCGCCCCATACCTCCATGATATTTCCGACTTTGGAATACTACGAAGCCATAATCCCGCCACTATGAATACAACACTCCTTCGATATAATAATAATGATGGAACAACAACGATGATCCTATCCACAGATGATCATCATGGTACTGCTGCTGATACTAATAGTATGAATGCTACCATGATGGGACTGGCCACTTCATCGGGAGGAGGATTGATGGCATCATCATCGAATATTATATCTACTGGTGAGGGAGGTGGTGGTGGGGGTGGAGGATCTGGTAGTGGCGGTAATAGTCAAATAATAAGACGAAAGAGTTCATTTGCAAGAGTGTTTTCGTCGTTGAGAATGGGTATTGCAGAAGATAACAGCACTACTGGAGATGGGGGTGTTTCTTCTAGCAATAGCAATGCCAATTTTGATACTATTACTGGGAGGAATAATTCTGTGGGGGTTATGATGATGATGTCATCTTCGGTACCAACTGCAGCAGCAGCAGGAGGAGGTGGTGGAGGAGGAGGTGGTACCATGATGGGTGATAGTAGTGGAGCCGACGAAGGAGGAGGAGGGAGCTTATCAAAACATCATCATCATCACCCGTACGAAGAATCAACCGAAGGACTTAATAGTATCCTCCCCACTCGTTTCCGAAGAGGATCTTCCGCAGACTTTATGAATTATTCAAGTCGAGGTGGTGTTGGTGGACAAAATCGATTATTACCACCACCACCCACTCAAACAAACACCGCGGGGAAAATACCTCGATGGGCTCTTAATGATCCTGCCACTATTGTTATGAAGGATGGTGTGCCGATTAGTATGGGGACGTTACTACATCATTATTCATTACTCAACAATACTACTACCCAATCACATCAACTACACAACTCACAATATTCATCACCACCCTATCTAATAACACCCACGTGGCGTCTCAAGGAACGGATGAAAACAGTCGGAGTATGTCTCATCCTTGCACTCAATATCGGGACTGACCCACCCGATCTAAACAAACCAACACCCTGTGCCAAACTTCAGTGCTGGTTAGACCCGACATCTATCTCACGTGCCAAGGCAAAAGAACGGATAGGTGAACGCCTCGAGCAGCAATATGCCAAATGGCAACAACGATCCAAGTTGAAGTATCGACGAGCGCTTGACCCTACCGTGGATACCGTTCGTGAATTATGCTATAGGATGAGAGAAACAGCCAAGAATGAACGGGTCTTATTGCATTACAATGGACATGGTGTTCCAAGACCAACGTCGAATGGAGAGATTTGGTTGTTTGATAAGCATCATACGAATTATATCCCGTTAAGTGTAACGGATTTGCGTAGGTGGATTGGAAAACCGTCGATATTGGTGTTGGATTGTAGTGGTGCGGGAGTGTTGATGCCATTTCTAACATCGACGTTGAATGGTGGTGTTAGCGATGATGGTGGTCAAGGTGGATGGGATTTTGCAGCATCATCACCTGGGATTGGTAGCAGTGGTCCTGCCAGTGCTGCTGTGGGTATTGGTGGTGGTGGTTTACCAATGTATCGCAATCAATCGAGTCCTGGTATGGATAATTCCGATCCCAGTGATTCCGTTCCAGGTGCAGATTATCTCAAGGCAATACGTGATACGATCGTTCTTTGTCCGACTGCACAGGGAGAGTGGCTTCCGCTAAATCCAGAATTCCCTGCGGATATTTTTACATCCTGCCTTACCACTCCCATTCCAATGGCCTTGCGTTGGTTCGTTCATCAGAATCCATTCAGCACGAAAGGGTTGAATCCGGAAACGATTGCAGACGCAATACCGGGTAAGCTTGCCGATCGCAAAACACCCCTCGGAGAACTGAATTGGATTTTTACAGCGATTACGGATACCATAGCTTGGAATGTTCTCCCAGGTCCACTGTTCCAACGTCTCTTTCGACAAGACTTGCTTGTTGCGTCTATGTTCCGAAACTTTTTATTGGCTGATCGTATCCTGAGGAGTTTGAACTGTAGTCCGACGAGTCACCCAGAATTACCAAGTACATGTCATCATCCATTGTGGCAGGCGTGGGACCTAGCTGTGGAAGGTTGTTTGAACCAATTAATAGATGACGGTTTACTGCGAAAAAGCAGTATAGCAGTAACTACGGTAGAGACCGATGATGGAAATCAGAAGCACGAAAGCAACGAGAATAAACCTGCAAAGAAGCAGCAAGCCATCTCTACGGCCGATCACACACACACATCAGCAGTAGCAGCGGCAGCAACAGCGTCCGTCACTTCTAATGTGATGGCTCCCTTCTTCGCCGAGCAACTTACCGCGTTTGAGATTTGGCTCGAATTTGCATCCCAAAAGGCAAGGAATAAACTTATCGTCAAAAGCCCTCCTAGTTCAATGGGTGGAACGCCATTGCCTTTTCTTCAGGTTGGAGGGGATGCTAATCGTGCATCTCACGAATTAGACCCCCCACAGCAGTTACCAATTGTACTGCAAGTACTTCTTTCGCAAGCTCATCGTGTAAGAGCATTGATTCTTTTGAAGCGATTTCTTGACTTGGGTTCTTCGGCCTGCAATCTTGCACTGTCAGTCGGGGTGTTCCCGTACGTCTTGAAACTACTTCAGAGTCCAATTGACGAATATAAACATGTCTTGGTTGGTATATGGGCAAAGGTGTTAGCATTTGATTCCAGTTGTCAAGTGGATTTAGTGAAAGACCGTGCCCTTTCTCATTTTATCCGTCATCTTAGGTGTGGCTTGGATTCGGTAGACGGACAGTCCTCAAACATGTCCACTGAGCCTGAGCTTGCCTCGGAACAACGTACGCTGGCCGCCTTCATTTTATCAATTACTTGCTCAGGATATTCAGTTGGTCAATCAGAATGCATCAACGAGAGTCTGCACCTTGCATGTGGTTCTCTACTCCAGTCGCTTGAAAGTCCAGATAGCAACGAACGAAAAGAAGCAGAGAAGAATGTATCAAGTCAATTTCGGATGTGGTTGTGCATTTGTCTCGGAAATTTATGCAAAGACAATTCACTTGTCCAGTCTGAATTTTTCAAGGCTGGGGTTCACTTTCGACTATTGTCACGATTGAACGACAATGCTCCTGATGTAAGAGCGGCATCCTGCTATGCACTTGCTTGTCTTATCGGCTCTTCAGTGAGACCCGATTCCTACGATCCCAATGATACAAAGACCGCAACGAATGCCCCTACGGCAACAAACCCTACAAAGACCGCCAAGATCCCCCCTACGGCAACAAACCCTACCAACTTGACCGCTACTGCTCCAAAGTGGGGGTTTGGAGCTGGTAATATTCAAGTAAAAGAAGAGTACGACGACGAGCCGCAAGCCAAGCACGATGAGGCGGTTGAACTCGATGCTGCAATCATTTCTCAAATGCTGGAAAATCCACCACATCATCCTCAATCACTAGCACCCCCTTTACAACCACTACCCGGATCAACCCCTAGTTCAGGAGGAACTACATTGTTGATGGCTAACCTGTCTCAAAAGCAAGGTCTGCAGCATGCTGGGTTCCAACCTCAGTTTAGAGGAAGTGTTTCTGGAATGCCCAACGCGGGCGCAGGCCAATCACTAATGTTTGGAAGTATGCTAACGTCGTCTTCGCCAGCTCCACAAACACAACAACAAGAGACAAAGACTGTATATGTAGACGGGCAAAGGATGGATCTAGATCTTACCATCGCCCTCAAACTTGCTGAAACGTCCAAGGACGCGAGTCCTATGGTAAGATTCGAAGCGGCCTTAGCGTTGAATCGTTTTGTCGGAAAGTACATTGCAGCGTTTGTTTCAATCGCAGGCAAAGGGTTTGGGGGGCAACTGCAAGGGAGAAGCGTGTTGGGTGACAGTACCATGCCATCTATACCTGCTCCTACTGGGGTTTACCCAGAAGCCGAGAAAAAGTTTTCTCATGTTTGGACACAAATCTTCAAGCTAAATCGGAACGATCCACATGATGGAGTTCGGTCAATGGTTAACTCCATCGTTATGGCTGTCAACGAGCGTGCGATGATACATAAAACGAAGTTGCGACAGCTTCGGTCTGGGTCAAGGAGGAGGATTTCAATGGGTACCAATCCTGCAGAGGATTCTATAGCAGATGATGACAACGACCCTCCGACATCATTGGCAGGTAGGAGGACTGCTACAGGGCTCAATCTTTCATCATACAACGCATCATATCAGGAATCATTTAGAAGGACAGGCTCGCTTGGCAATAGAGCTAGCTCCGTAAATGCGTTTACTATCGGTACACCTCCAGCGGTAGAAAATCCCAGTTCAAAGATGAATTCCCTCGTTTCCCTCAGCTTTGATTCTGATGACGACTACTTCTTTCCAGAATCAAAATTTTTCAGTTGGAAGAAAGTGGAATTTGGTGAGTTCGGAGCAGATAGCAAAACATCAGAAACGCCACTTGATCCTCTTAGCGAAATGGGCGCTTTAAACAAGTACCGCAGATCTCGAAATTACCAAGCCCAGCAAAAGGGCCAGCTTCTAAAGAATTCATTTGCAGTTTTGGCTCAGAAGCCAGTCATGTCTTTCTCAAGAGCTCCCTATGACTACGATGAAAGCGATGCAGCCGCAGGAATAGAGAAAGAAGTCGACATTAAAAAGCAGGCTCTCCAATTGCAGCAATTTTCATTATTGAAAAACAATGGAGCACGGTCCACTTCGTTGCTTCGATTCCATCCGTACGAACCTGCTTTGGTCGTGTGTGGGAGCTCTGACAATATCTCTATATGGAATGCGGAAACTTCAGAGAGGATGACATCATTTAGCAACGAGAACCCGAAAGGCACTAGAATGACTGCGGCTCAATGGGTGAACGAGGCCAGTTCAAGCCTATTGTTGACAGGGAGCAATGATGGTTCAGTGAGAATCTTTGATGGGCTTCTCGAGGCAAATGATGAGATTAGCCGCGAGAAGCCTTCTCTCGTATCGACCTTTTTTGCAGCTCCAGATATTGTCACTGATAAAAGGTACAGTAGCGGCCTCGTTCTTGACTATCAGCAGTTTGGGGGTAAGCTTACAGCTGGTGGTAGCACAAAATACATCAGGAGTTGGGATATCGCAAGTGAAAAGTGTGTCAACACCTTCGAATCCAAGAGTGACGCGTGTTTGACAACCCTTACGACTGCATGGGACTACAGCTTTGATTCGGGGTACTCAGGGCTTGGTCCAGACATTATTGTATGTGGCTATGGTAATGGAAGTTTGCGTGTGTTTGATCAGCGATCAACAACAGGTGACGTGCTGTACCTCTCAGATGGCCTCAGTAGGACGGGCTTGTCGAGGCGTCGCAAATACTCTGAGTACGACGAACATACAAGCTGGATCGTTGATGTATCATTTACCACCTATGGAGGAAGGAATGAGGTCGTATCTGGATGTGTTGCTGGAAACATCAAATTCTGGGATCTCCGCTACTCGAGTAGCGTCCGCACAATAGATCACAAGATGCAAATGACTGCACTTGCAGCCCATTCTAATGTCCCGATGTTTGCCACCGGATCTCCGGCCCAGTTTATCAAGATTATGTCGCACGATGGATCAACGCAGCAAGTCATTCGGTATCATGATAGGCTACCCGGACAAAGAATTGGTCCAGTGAGTTGTCTTTGCTTCCACCCTCAGCTGCCCTTCTTGGCTGCTGGATTTGCTGACGAGAACGTAAGCTTGTACGCACCGAAGGAATCCATGGTAGTTTGATATGAGTGTTGACATAGCCGTGGTCCATTTAGGTGTAAAATTAATAAGGAAACTTTTAAGTTCGTGGAAATGGAAATGGAATACGAACAACTCATAACAGCTATGGTAGCTAAACTGCCCCGCTCTCGAGAGGCAGCTTCTCGCTTCTCGACGCCGACGATGAATGCAGCATCTTTAGACGTTGCCGCTCGCCGCAGAGAAGAAATTGAGTTGAACGTGATTTGTTTGGGATGACGGACTGACGACTGACGAGGGGCAATGGGGCAAGTGATCGGGACAATTTGGTATGTACGCCAGCTTTAGGCTGCAGGATACTCATATACACTGAACGCAACGCCGAGAACCATGGGCAAGATCTCCACATTACTCCTCTTCACAGCTGTGGTTATTACCGCTAAAGGCTTCAGTCTTCCCTCTTCCTCTGCCAGCAACACACAGCTTAAAGCCGATCTCCTCCAGTGCATACAAAAATTAAACACTCTCAAAGAACGCGATGGAGATTTCTCAATTGACTTTGGGGTAAAAGGCGGCGAACTAGACAAGAAATCACGTGCTCCCCAAAAGGTGGATTTCTACACAATAAGTGATGAGGTGGGCAAAGCTGCAGATGAGGTCATCGCTGTTACAAATGTGCTACAAAAGTGTTCACCAACTGATAATCCCACGCTGTATTTGGGTGACAAAGAAAAGGGCAACGAAGCTCCGCTACATGGGGAGTGGAAGCTCTTGTTCACAACCGCTGCAGATGCAAGCTTCAGCAAGAACTCCAAACGAGGGTCGGCATCTGTCAAGAATGTGGTGGATGCTAGTAGAGGTAGGATAACAAATGTTATAGAGTTTCAGGGGATTAGTGCTGAAGATAACGCAACATCTCATGAAGAACCTTTAGTAAAACAATTGAATGTGGTGATAGCAGCAAAACCAGCAGGTAAATCACGCGTGGAACTTCAATTCAAGTATGCAAAGATAGTTCTATCACGATTCTTTGGTTGGAAACGCCAATGGAATTTATATATCCCTGTGCCTGCTCCTTTCCTTACGAGATTAATTGTGTTCTTCTCAAGAATACTTCGGTTTGGAAGGAAGGATAAGAAAGTCCCTCCTAAGGCGTACTTTGACGTTTTGTACTTGGACGATGAGCTGCGTATTCAACGAACAGGAGAGGATAACTTATTTGTGCAAGCAAATCCATCATGGGAGGATGCAATGCCTTTATTTACGTAATCATTGTGCAGCTCCGACAGTCATATTATAACTCGAATTTGATTAGAATGATTATCTACTCTGACTCTGTGAATAGATCAGAATGATTTATCTACTCTGACTCTGTGAATAGAAGATCAATTATCTTCACAATGTTCAAATTTGTTTGAATTTCTGCTGTAGCGGAACAAACTCTGCGCGCTCCATAGATTCTTCGCTCAGAGCAAATGCTTTGCAAACACCCAAACATGGCTTCTAGCCTTTTCGGTGCTAAAGCCACGAGGATTCTCTGCTTCACTGCTCAACCTTTTGCTTGACTTCGGCTTGCCTTCCATGATCCTCAATTTCTCGAAGAAGACGTATGCCCTCTTGTAGGTGACGTTGCCACACTGATCTTGTTGTTTTCCTGTAAGAAATCTGTTCAAGGAGTTGGAGTTGATATCTCCCAATGCCTTCAAGAGAATGGCTTTGGTGATACCGTCGCGTTGAAGGAACGCTTTGATGTTTGCCACAACTACCGGACAAGTGTCGAAGATTGGACTGTCGTCGGAGACACCCTCAACAGCATTGATGCGCTCGATTAGCTCCGTGGCCTGATCCTTTTTGCTCTTTTTTGATGTAGGAGCTTCACCCGTGGCTGCTGCCTTGCGCTTTGCACTACTTCCACCAGCTTTCCTTGCCTTTTCTTCTTCGTGTCTTGCTTCTTCATGTAACCTAGCACCTGCCCAATAAGTACCATTCTGAAGGCCGCTCGACTGGTCTTTGTACGCTTAGGATCCATGAATCGTCGGTAAGTGTTGTTGTTTACGCCCATTTTTTCGATGATTTTGGTCTGTGTCATTGTTCCGTCAGCTTTGCACTTGTCAATGTAGCGTTGTAACTCGCCTCGAATGACATTGGGACTCTTTTGTTTTCCTGCCTTAGTCCTTGGAACCCAGCCTTCTTCTTCCCAAGGCTTTGGTTCGTCGTCGCCATCCTCGTCAACCTTTGGTCTACCAGTACCTCCTTTCACTCCAGGGACATGAGCTACTGAGGTAGGAGAAAGATCGTCAGCTTGGTTGGCTGCTTTCCCCTCTGTTGTCATTGCCACGTCAACTCCCAATGACACAGCAGCAGCAGCAGCAACAGCAACAGAAGAAGCAGCAGCAGAATCAGCCTTCTTGGGACGAGGTTTGTATAAATAGTTGAAGGAATAATTCTCCGCATACTCCCCATACTCTTTCTTCACACTCTTCAACATTTTTTGCATGTGTCCACACCAAGTAATTGCAAAGTCACGCAAGTTATTCTCGATGCCAAGTGCAGCGGTGTCCTGCTTGAAAATCTTCTTGAGCTCTTCGGCAACATTTTTGAAGAGGATACGATTGCGATCCGGATCACCCCGTTCCAGCAATGCCCCGATACCCTTTTATTACATATCGTAGTTTTGTGGATTATTGTTGTTGATTGTGTATCATAGGAATACATGTTATTGTGAACAAGGAACATAAGAATGAGCAATACACAATACAATCATAGTCATAACTCCCCGTCAATAACACGCTTAATGCTCACATGGTTGACAACCGCAATGACCCATCCCAACAAATGTCCAAATTTAGCAGCTGTTGAATTCATTGTCATGATATCCTTATAGGCTGCATACAATGCGTCGAAGAAGCGACATGCATCGCCTCCGATGCTTCCCGACTCGGAAGCGTCCAACATTTTCCACAAAAAAATACAGAATTTATTAGCGTCCGACTCTGAATTCATAGGTGAACCCGCATTGTCTCCAAGTGGTTGGGTGAAATCAACAAACATGATTGTTGTGGCAAGGCCGGTAGCCGCGTCGACCGGGCTACGAGCTACATTACAGTTGTCATTGCTTTCGAGTTCACGTGAAGAAAGGTAAGAAAATGTTCGGTAGAGGTTCGGATAACGAGCTTTGACGGTCGTGAGGGATAGCGGTGGTACTTTGGCTGCAGAGGCAGCTGCGGCAGCAGATGACATGATGTTGTTGTTTGTTTTGTATGGTACAATATCTACACACGCAAATAATGTTTTGAGTTTTGAGTGTCATGTAGATACCATGAGGCCGGCTATGGTAGATAGAGAAGGTAGGAAAAAATATCCTCTCTATTGACATAAGTACTTAGGAATAGTATTGGCAGATATTTGAAACTCATTTTTTTGGCCCGCTGACATATTAGGGACTCCTCACTATTGAGTACCATACTAACTAGGTACACTCATCACCAAACATGATCACACATGTAAGAATGATAGTATGGACAGAGAGGAGTACATCATATTTAGCTGTTATTCAGAAAACATTTCCCCTATTATCTTTTCCCTATCAGTATCCTTCTTCCCGGAAGCAACTCCGTTAAAGATCCTCTGGACGGTCAACACCGACAGACTGCTCTTTAACTGACTCTCGTTTATTCTCCCTCCTCGCTGCCTCCTGCTCAACGGTGATCAACTTTCTGTGACACAACTTCTCAATTGCCTTAATCAAACTGAACTTATCAAATCCATACTCTGCAACGAGATAGTCTCGGCTGGCTCCATGCGCATAACAGTTCGGTATTCCAAGCCTAATCAACCTTTTCCCTACAGCATTTTCAGCCAGAACTTCTGCCATTGCTGAGCCGACACCGCCATTTACAAGGTGGTTCTCCATTGTAATCACACCATACTTGCTACTGTTAGCCGCATCTAATACAACATTGACAGGAAATGGGATGATTGTAGAAAGGTGTAGATGGCGAATCTGTACGCCAGAAGATTTGATCATCTCCCTCGCTCTGATTGCCTCTTCTGTGCAGATTCCAGTCGTGACGAGACAAACATCGTTGCCCTCGGAGAGTACCCGGACCATGCCAAACTTCATCGGTGAATAAGTAGGGAAAAGTCTCGGCACTTCGCCACGCAGCATTCGAATATAAACTGGTCCTTGGATCCCTTGTGCGACATCAAGAACGGACAATACCTCCGTGGCATCCCCTACTTCCAGGACACGAATGTTTGGAATAGATCTACACAAGGCAACATCGTCTATTGCTTGATGCGTAACGCCACCAGGAGTCGTAAGTCCAGGAAGGAAGCCCAAGATCTTGACATTGAGATTAGGGACACCAACAGACATTGCCAATTGATCAAACGGGCGCCTCGTGCAGAAAACTCCAAACGTGTGTATCCAAGGCGTAAAGTTCTCGCGAGCAAGTCCTCCACAAAAGCTCATCATATTTTGTTCGGCCATTCCAAGCGACAGATACTGTTTAGGCAACTTGTCGCGGATCAAATCTGCTTCACAAGAAGAAGTAAGATCCGCCGCCACAACAATCGCGGTAGGGTGCCGCTGCATCCACAACAACAAGTTCTCACGATGAGGCCGATTCACCACATCAATTTTCGTTGCCACTTCCGAGAATTCTCCCCGTGGTGTATTGGTAGCCAAAGGCTTTTTCTCAGCAGCGAATGGCTTTCTTGATATATCGAGCGTCGTCGCAGTAGTCATGTTGTCGCCACTGTCGCCACCAATATCGACCGCGTCATACATGCTTGCCAAAACGTTCTCAAACTTTCTTTTTTCTGCCGTGTCCCTGAAACGTATGTAATGCAGTTTTGGTGCCCTATCATTCAAGAGAGGAATGCCTTGGCATGGGTTGGTATTGCACAAGACGAACCTCGGCAGATCACTCCTAGCCCTTACTGCCATCTCAATCTCCGAAATATTGTGCCCATCTACTTGTTTTACTTCCGCACCAAAACCTCGTAGTTTTCTTGCAAGATCACCCACGTCACAAACTTGCTTCATCTCGCCATCGCACTGTTGTCCATTCACATCTACAACGACAACAAGGTTGATTTTGAGGTTAACCATAGTCTGAGCTGCTTCCCAGGTCTGGCCCTCTTGGAATTCGCCATCAGACATAAAAACAACTACGCGGCCAGTAGCATTCTTGAGCTTGCGAGCATATGCAATGCCAGCTGCTTGGCTCAAGGCTTGTGAAAGACTCCCCGCCGTCACAGCAAGGCCTGGTGAATGTTCTGCGCCGATCAACTCAACTGTACTTCCATCTACATTGTAATTATCAAATGCTTTCTCATCGAGACGACCGATTTCAACAAGAAGTGAGTAAAGTACTAATGCGTAGTGCACAGGAGAGAATATCAATCTGTCGAGTGTCAAGTCGGTTGGGTCTCCATTGTAGGCTTCCCCTGTGACGGTTTTGATTCCGGGTCCAGGACTTCCTCGGAATGGCCCTGGTACTGGTGGGGCGACGCTTGGGCCAAGCTTCAAAGCACGTAGATACAACGTAGCCAACGTATCAGCCGAGCTACACGCCTGTGAGAGGTATCCCCCGTTATTGCAGAGTGTGTACTTCAAAACACGACGTCTGACATTAGAAGCAACACGTTCTACATCGTCAATGGAAGGGATGGCAGCGCCACTCTCAATGATATAACTTGAGTGTTGTTTATGCATAAACTCTTCTCCTTTGGATGACAGACGAGAAAGCTCTCTTGGCAAACAGTACGGGCGATCCCTCCCAGCAACATGAGCAAATATTCTAGCATCTGCCTCCAAATCTGGACCTTGCTCAAGCAAATTGCCTCCAATAAGAAACACTGTATCGTCACCAAAAGTTTTTCTCATCTCTTTGATACGATCCAACTTCATACCTCCTGCTGGACTGGGAAAGATCGGCTCGAATCTCCCCATTGGACGACGACACCCCTCTGCAACAGTTTGGCATTCCTCGGACGTAAATTGAAACCTTCCACCCGAATTGCAGAAGATGACGATATCACCTCCGCACAGGCGAGGTAGTTGTCCAAATAAGAATTTGTGACTCAGCCCGCGAGGATGATCTTCTTCATCTTCTGACTCCCCTCCTTCCTGAGAATTGCATGTGCCACGGCGCTTCATCCGACGAGGAGAAGAAGACTGCAACCACCCTCCCAGCATCGCAGGATGAACGAGGATCGGCAGATTAAAATGTGGATCTGCCGCAAGCTGCCTCACGCAATCGAAGCCGGTTATACCAGGCAGTAGCATCACAGCACCAGCTCCACAATCCTTGCTATAATACGCCCGAGATACTATTTGATCTAGTGGTGCGTTAAGACATGGAGCATAAAGACAATTACGTCCAGTTTCGCGATTGGCACGTTGGACGGCATCACAGCATAGTGCGACACGTTCTTCGAATGGGGCCCACTTTTGGTTACTCAGACCATGATCATCCTTTATTATATCAATGCCTCCCTTCGCAAGATCATAGGCCATGCTGGCAAAGTCTTCGGACGACCGCCCCATCGGTTTTAAGGCAGTACATAGTAGTGGAGCTTGCGGTACACCAAGAATTCTGCGTATTCCTTCTATACCGAACTTTGGACCTAAGTTATCAAGTGTTCGAACGTTTGTGAGACGAATAGAAGCTTTTGGTCCTGAGCATCACGTTTATCACTTCTTACCTGGAAACATGGAACGATTCTGCATGAGGTGACGACTTAGTGTTACACCTTCTACTGCCACACCGCGCTTCAATGATGTATTGCCAAAGACAACATTCAAAAACTGAGGAAGTTCATCACCCGCTGTATCATTAGGGTAAGCAATACTCACCCGATACACAGAGTGAGGTGGATGATGATTGCGTTTCTTGTGATTATCCCCAAGGAACTCTATTCGCTCAAGTGATCCAACTGTATAGGCCTCAACAAAGCGTACTGCCTGTGTTGATCCTGGTAACTCCACTGTCTGTTCTAGACATATCTCTCGAGCTATTTGAGAGGCGTGATCTTTTGATGTAGCCTCAACGACGTAGTCTACCCAGAATCTTTCTGGGTGTTGTAAGTTCTCAGCAGGATCTTTTCCTGGCTGTGACGGTTTGGTTTTGATATTGGGAGCCATGTTGTTTTTGTATTAGCATTAGCTTTTGTCTGCTTACTAACTGTGGACAGCAAAAAAAACAATACAATGTTGCAATCAGAGTTCGGATCTATCTACATTCTTTCCTCGGCAACATCTCGGGGAGTTCTCATCACATGCCGATGCAAAAAAAAGGATGTATGTATTCCCGTGGAAGGACACTGGGGATGGCTGCTTCATGGCGTGGCGAAGGCTCCGGCAGCCTGGCTTGGCCTTTGCCGGCCATGGTATCTGGTAGATACTATCTGAGGGAGGTCGTCAGATAGATAGATTGTTATTACGAGGTCTGTTTTCAATTTTGAACCCAAGCCTTAGATATGGAGACAAGAGGGGGTATGAAAATAGAATGAGAAGTCGTGAAAGTGACGGGTACACATTCAAAGGGGTCACGATGTTTGAAATGTTAGGCTGGTGGTTGAGAGATAAAGTGTCACCCTTTCGTAATTTTAGCCCACTCCAAGTTTGGCGCGTGGGGGGCTAGGGGGCGAACTGTCGTTTTGCAATAGCTGACGTACCTAGTATTTCTTTAAGTATGTCGCTATCTCATGAGGGGGCGCTTCTCCCTATTTGCAAAGCAAAGCCCCCTAAAAAGGAGGCTGCACTTCTTTTTTTACCAGCAAAATAAAATTGACCGAAGCAGCAGCACTCTATCCCACAACCCACATAACACAAAAGAAGTTGTTTCAAAGTAAAAAAGAGCAGCACCATGTCATCTGCTGCCGCCTAGCCGGATCAGCCGACCACCAAAGCTCTGAAAATCAACAACAGCATTCATCATCGAGTATTCTCAGCAACTCAGCTGCAATCTCATCTTCCGCAGGAGGAGGCACGCTATCGGCACAATGACATCACTCATCACACCAATGAAGGTGGGCAGCAAAGGTGATCTTAAAAATAGCAAGGTGACGAAACAAAAATCCGTCACTAACAACAAAGACAATGCTGCAGTATCCAGCAGTAAAAGTGGCAGCGGCAACATCATCAAGTGGCCCCCAGCCTCCTCAACAAAGTCTCTTCCGGCCCTTTCCGGCCGCATCTCTGACCTGCTTCAACACGTGAGAGGTAACAATTATGTCAACGACAAGTTGAAGCCACACCCAACACTGGGCGCTAGGGATACCATTGAATTCGAGGTGAATCAAGAGTGTAAGTCTTTTGAATGTGCTGAAGACTACAACAGTTTTTGATAGACCTTGCCTCTTGTGTTTCTGTTGTCATTTTTTCATGTCACATGTACCTAACCTCTATCATGTGTTTCATACACGCCCGATTTGATAAAACGCAACAATTTAACATCAAACAACAATGCACAGGCACATCTCTTACTCTTGTTCCAAGCGGACGCATCTTAATAGCAGGCTTTTCTGATGGCACACTGAGGTTATTCGATCTTACTGGACTCTTTGCGCGAGATAGGAATGATCCACGCAATAATTATCACACAGCTGGAACTCCTTCTTCCACTAAATCTCACCGTAAGAAGATAAGTGGCGCAGATGAGTTATTTGATGATGATTCTTCTGGAGAGGAATCATTCCAAATGGACGAGGAACAAGAAATGTGTTGTGCTTCCGCTGAAGAGGAACAACATCAATCACCATCATGGTCACCATCCTCAAAGAAGGGGGGTAGGAGCGGCAACACTCTTGTTATCAACTCTCACGCTAATCAAAGATATGGTGCCGTTGCATGTCAGATCCATTCTCGTGGTGTTCATACCAATCTTCTAATGGATGTGGCCATATCTGAAGATGGATTGTATGCATTTGGAGGTGTGTTACGTGGGTCCGTAGAGCTGGTGGCAGTTTATTTGGGGGATGTGGAAGAGTATATTGATAGAGAGCTCGAAAATCCAAATCCTCCAACTGCTTCGGTGTCGAATTCTGCAGTAAGTGTGTTGGATCTTATTCAGGTGGATAGACATGCCGATGCTAAGTTGAGAGGGTTTGGAGCCTGTACACGATTGTGGAATGGATGGGACAGGTCGAAGATTGATCGTCCGGAATATTTGTTGTTGTCAGGAAAAGGTATCAAGGTGAGGAAACTCATATATGAAACACATCTCTCGTTTTTCAGTATGTTGCTCCCTTTACTCACTTTCACACCCTATGCTCTACACACATTTCAGAACATTCACATTTGGTCATTCAAGCCTTCTCGCCTCGAAAAAGGAGAGGAATCGGTGTGGACTTGTCTCTATGACACTCAGACAAATGGAACTAGCATCAATCAGTTGTACTTTCGACACAATGCACATGGGCACCTCCAAGGAATTAGCAAAAGTGACGATCAGAAGCTAAGGGTGTGGGATTTATCTTATGAGCAAAAACGAATTGCGTCCGAATCAGATGGAAGTGACCGCCCAAAACGTCCTGATTATGTTGACGTGGCGTCGACGGAGGGTACTGTTGGTGTTTGCGGACCATATGCATTCGCGTCGGGATCGCTTGGGGGCATGCATAACATCATCAACGTTGTTGGCTTAGATGTAGACGATGTATCATCGCCGTTCAACTGTACTGAACTTGCTCTACCCGCTGGTGGGACAGATCAATTTTTCGATAGGAGGAAAGCGTCACGTACCGGGCGTCAACAACGTGGAGATTTGAAGTCGATTGTGAATGTGACAGGATTGGTCTTTGATGCAAGTCATGCATTGTTGCAACTTTCCGATGGCTCGGTTGTACACTACCGCCAAGATGAGGCTGGTCATCCGTTCTTGACCCCAATTTCTCAATCTCTGTGTACTACGTTTATCGATGACGATGTCGCGTCATTGGCAGATTCACCACCGCAACAACATCACCACAACAAAAAGTTATCTCTGGCACGCGTTGGTTCGGAAGGGATGGTGTTGTTTGCTGTGTCTAGTTTCAATGAAAATACTTCACGCGGTGCTATTGCTATGCGTGCTTTGCTTGGAAGTGAGAATCCAATCAACTCTAGCAACAAACCACGCCGTTACTGGGGATTCAACGGAATAAAGAAGAGGCACAGGCTTTCTCAAAGGGTGGCGAAACAACATCCCATCGTAACTCACCACGAGAATGAAATGAGACCGGGCACGTCCACTACCACGAACGAAACAACAAATCAAGTTATCTTCTCTAAGACGCCATCCGCGGCCAAAATCTTCAGCAGCAGTCCCCAACCAGTCGTTGTCTCGTGTACCCCAAAGAAGCAGAGCAAAGATGTTGACATTGAGTTTGAGGAGAGCCCAGGACCAATGGATAGCCAGCTCGAGTCGATTGCTGCAAACAGCGGTCAGCAGTCTCACATTTCTCCAAAGAGATCCAGTCCGTGCGCTGACGACGAAGCATTGAACAACCAATCCTCAGCTCCAAACCTCCCCCAAAAGCGCAGGAAGAAAACTACACCCACTCCAACTCCGAAGAACACACCCAACACAGCTTCCACGAAGCAATCTTCTTTGCCATCAGGTGGAAAGAAGAGGGTGGGCTTCATTGGGATGACAATTCAAAACGACTACGTTGAGAAACCTCTTCCTGAGTCATGCTACCAGCAGAAGGAACGCCCTTTGCTCTTGGTCGAGCAGCATCCCAGCAATACGGTTAGCAGCAGGTACGAACACATTCAGTCGTCATGTGATGAAAATGCTAGAGGCAGTACAGATCATCAGCACTGTCATGAGAGGCAACAGTTGGCTGCCAAGCACCGTGCCGAACACGAAATGCTTCGGAAGAAGGTGCTTTTTAGCATTCGACATGTGTTGTCTACATGGGATATCGAACTGATCTCCAACAGAAACTTTTCTACCATTGTAGAATCGGCAACAAAGTGGTTTGATGAAGCGCTCATGGATCTTGAAGAAGTACTGGCTGACATGCTCGATAGGCAAATCATGGAAGCTGAATCGTTGGCTGCCAGACAAACAGCTGAACTTGCGGGAAATGTTGCTCCAATGTTAAGGGTTTCTTTTCCATTCCCTGAAGTTTTTGAGCAAGCAAAACAAGAGCTCCAATCCATACTGACGAATTAAACGTTACGTTATCCCTTCGTGTTCTATTAAATAAAACGTACTAATTTAAGCGTCAACAAGATAATCATAGTTTGGCTTGATTCCCTTGAACAATTCCTCGTACGAATCACCATGAAGACGATCAACTCCGTTCTCAAGATACTTCTTGAATCCCTTATCCACCGGCACGACTTTGTTTCGATAGTACAATTCAAGTGCTGTGTTCTTCACATTCGGTGCAGATGACAAAGCAAGCTCGATTGCAACTTCTGCAACATCTGCCCTACTAACAAAGCCAGCCAGTACGTCTCCTTGCGTTATTTCCAAGGCGCTTGGACCTTGAATGATATTTTGCTTTGGCTCGTCAAGTCCCCCTGGCCTTAGGATTGTGAAAGATAAAGATTGATTTGAGGAATAGGCATCTTGTACACCAACTTCACCGCGACGCTTTTGTGTCATAATCCCCGCCACAGCAAGCTCTGTAAATTTGAACCCCAGTGAGTTTGGCCGAGTGGTAGACCCAGAGGATATGACTACATACCGACCAACGTTTTGCTGTAGACAGGCGTTACCTGCAGCGATCACTCCGTCCCCATCAATATCTTTTGAGTTACCACCTTTCTTACTTGCTGATGCTGCATAGATCACTGCACGACATCCGGATAAGCTTGACGCTAAGGACTCGGCATTCTTAATATCACACGCTTGAATTGTCAAGAGAGGATTGGATGATGTGGCATCACCAACAAAATCAACTGCGTTCAAGTCAATCTTTGGAGGTGGCCAACTACCACTGCGAGTGAGTGCCACGACAGGCAAACCACGACGAAGCAGGCTTGCTACGCATAGTGCGCCTGTTCTTCCACTAGCGCCTAGAACTGCTATCGGTGCAGCTGATGGAGTTGATGATGCCCATGTGATGGGTGTAGTAGTTGTTGAAGCTCCGATTATCGTAGCGCCACTAATCAAGGCGTCACGGCGATTTATGCTATTGCTCTTGACATTTGAGGTGGAGAGAGCAGCAGCATCATCTTGCGATGCAGCAAACAACAGCAGCGCGGCCAAGACAGAAGAAAGGGACTTCATGGTTGAAGAGTGGAGTGAAGAGTGTATGATGTATGTACCTATGTATGTATCTATCTATGGAAGTGGTGTATTCTCTCTTCTCTAGCTGCTCACCCCGCCGGTGGTAACTACATACATTGTTACGCCTAGATAGGTTTCAGACACTTGATGACGTCACAATTGAGTCTTTTCTTCTCTTCCGGAGAGGACTCCTGCTGCTCACTATTTCAGTTCGATCAGGCATGATTGAATGAAATCGTCCACTGCATGATTGCATATTTTACCGACGAAGAATATTTCACATTGACGCCATAGGAGGCAATTATCATTGTCAACTGATGCTTATAGCAAAGCAAACGCCAATGATCAACACTATCCATTATACCCTGCTGCTAATTACAGCACTCTACACCTTTGGTGCTACCGCAAGCAACCTGCGCGGGCGACAAACATTGAATGATATCTTCAGTGTTGCAGCCTTCCGTGTCCACGACGCATCCATCTCAAGTGTTCGTCCGATCCGTAGGAGAGCACGTGCCGCTGATCTTCTCGACGAGTGGGTTCAACACTGCAGCAATTTTCTCACCAGCCAAAATGTAGTAGCCGATTCCCTGATTTCTCAAAATGAATTTGCCGAGTTTATGGCGATGCAATGCCACGCCGAAGATGTCTGTCCCAAGCAAATGAAGCTCAAGTTTGAACAGCTCGATATCAATGTGCAGTTGAAGTTCATCACTGGTATATGTTACCATGAAGATTTTGCAGACAGATCAAATTGCATTTACGATTTACATGACATGTATCTTGAGAACAAAATATTTGGATTTAGGATAGACGACGAAAGTGACAATACTCAATCGTTGATTCAAAGCATGTGTACTGATATTTACGTCGATGCTGTGGGGATGGGCTTTACGAGGACGACAGGTAAGTGTTTGAGTTGCAGCGAAGAATGTTGATTAGCTAACACACATAATCATTGATGTATTGTTAATCTTTCTCTCTCGTGCTGTACACAGAACCGACATCGAGTCCAAGCACAAGCAAGATGCCATCAGCGGTCCCTACATGGAACCCTTCTCGTAGCTCGATTCCATCTACCTCTCCGTCAAACCAACCAACATCAGTACCTGCTACTTTTGCCCCAACCGCACTCTCTGACGAAACATCATCTGCACCTATGAGCACTGCTGTTAGTGATTCGGGATCGCAAGTTGAAGATTATTCAAGCTATAGCGACTTACGATCACCAAGTTCAATGCCATCTGCATCTGGTAATCCTGAAACAGATGTCGACGCCAAACCCCCTTTGGATACAACAGAGGATCATGAATCATTCTCTAGAGACACAATTATTGTCGCGGCAGCTGTGGCTCTCACTCTAGTCGTCGCTGGTTCTGTATACACTTTGTACAATCACCCACCCGGAACTGTTACTACGAAGACAACACTTTCTCATCCTATCCATGACCAATGGGACACAACCATGTCATCAATGCCTCTTGCTTGTTTGGGATTGAATCAGTCTATCAGTTCGTCGCCTTGTTCTTTTAGGGATCAGCGTTTCATCAACGTCTATTCTTCCGAGGGATCTCCCATTCCCCAGTTCAACCCTTTAACCGCCAAAAACGTTGTAATAGGGACGGTGACTATCGGCGGATCTTCTTACAGCTCTGATTTCTTGGCAAACGATTGTGAATCATTGCCTGGTGAGCATGTCAAAGCAAACCCTGTAGAATCTGATAATGGAGGATCGAGCTCTTTGATACATAGGACGTTTCATCTCGTTACAAGAAAAAATGCGAGATTTAGACATCGCTACACCAAGAAAAAGGACCCCTCGCGTAGACATGATCATGACCTTTTATCAAGCTCCCGATCTGTTCATTCATGCAACACTATTCCGATGACAATTCAACGTGAAAAAACGCTGCATTTGAACGACGGAAGTGATGATCACAAAGTGTCACTTGGCGACTGGAAAGCTGTTTCCTACATGTCGTCAGAGTTCTGCTGCGGAAGCACTTCAACCAGCACAGCGGCTGCAGCAAAGCAAAATAGATTCTTCTTTGAGTTATTCACAGCGGGTAACACGTTGGAGAGGACCTCGTGTCATTCACTACCCGTTATTCCAAGACAGTTTAGCTTTGGTTCATCTGATGCTGGGCTATCCTCTGTTCTGTGTAAGTCGTTGTTCTTTTGTTTGCTCTTTGTTCTCAGCTAAAAAATCTTCTAACACTGCACGTCAGCCGAAGCATTCTTCCAAGACTCTTCGTACATTCAAAGCCGCCAGTCGATCGCAATTTCTCTCCAATCACCTGCAACACCTAGTAATGTACTTGTCCCGTGGCGCAACAGTGGCTTCTCTCGGGACGTGGAGTTGAGTGATGGCAGCAGATCTATCTCAGATTCGTCAGAGTCGTACGCCGCCCTCCCCCTACGCAACAAGAAAGGGTTTTTCAACCCTTCCAAAAGACTCTTCTCTGTGTTTAGGAAGAAAACGAGGGCAAAGTTTTCACTGAGGAACAGGCAATATCAACATTTACGAGGAGTTGAGTTGCATGAAGACCCCTCCGTCTTGTCCATGTCAAATAGCTATTCGAGTCAAACAAAGTTTATGGTTCGTCAGCAGCTAGGACATGCGTCTACCAATCAGCCAAGTGCCTTCCCTGGATCCTTTGCCGCTGCTTCTCTCCCATTTAGACCAGATTCAGGAGTGCCATTGGAAGCCGGAAATGAGCCTACCCTGGACGTTGAGTTGCCATCTAATTGCGGTGACCATGTTGGTGTCGTAAAGAGTGACAGTGCAAGTGCGTTCTCTCGCAGCCAGTTCGAATCAAGTAAAGGGTGGTCATCATGTTCACGAGAAAGCAGTAGTAGCAGTGATTCAAGCTCCGTTGAAAGTGAATGGCACAACGCTGATCTGAACTGCAGCTTCGCTGAGGCCATTGCTATTGATCACGTCCATTCTGATACAGCTGGCATCGACGGTTTGTCGCGCATATTGTCCGACGGTGAGTCAAGTGAGTCGTTGGAGGATTCTGAGCCCTCCGAAGTGCCTGAAAAGGGAGAAAGTGACAGTTTCATTGGGACAGTTTCATTGGCATTTTCTAGCTCGCAAGATGGCAGTGGACACGTTGCATCCCTACTACCTCACATTGTATCAAATTCTTCAGATGAAATGTCATTTCTATCGTTTCCATCTGATGAGATGAGTCCTGTCTTGACAGCGTTTCAAGGTGAAGCTAAAAGTCCCCAGCTTCAGCAGGTAGTGCCAAACGATGATGAAAGCGATGAATATTCAGTTTCAGTTGAGCCTGCAAGTAGTAATGCACATTTACTATCCGACGAATACGCGGCGAATGTAATCACCTGGGCGATTAAGAATGAAATGAAGAAACTCGAAGGCAACATCTCGCTTTGATATGATGTCACCTATGTTTGAGCCTGCTTTCGATGATGAAGCTTGTTTATGATATCCATTCCTCATAAACGCTACAAGCTAAAATGAATTAGAAATAAAGTTGTATTGTAGAGCTCTTTCTTGCCTACATTCACATTACGGTGGTGGGAGATGCCCATGACAACCACTTGAAGTTAGTCGTACTATGATACGGCCGAAGTCTTCCAGTAGTCCCTGTTTCACAGCCTCTTCCAATGTCAACTTGGATGGAAGTAGATTTTGGTAAACACAACCTATGCTGGATGCTTTGCACGGTTGAGAGACTACAATCTCTACAACATTTTTCGCCTTCTCGTCTTGGAAGGTGGATGCTAGATTCTCAACACTTGTTCGCTTCGAAAAGAAGCGGAAAGAGCTGGAGTAGGCCCCATCAATGTCTTCGGATCCATTATCATAAAAGATAACTGTGTCAAGGTGCACTCGATCATCAGGTTTGATCACTTTATTTCCCGTGCTCTTTGACTTCATTAACATTCGTTGAACTTGTTTTGATACTGGCTTCTTTTTCTTTGTCGATTTCTCTCCACTTGTCATGTTATAAATCATATGAAGTCGATGTTGTAAGTGATCGGCTTGTGCATCAACTTCGGTGTCACATGCATCTTTGTCTGCAGGCAAAGCACCATTCGAACAAGATACAGATCTAGATTCTATTTCCATCGCTCCTGCTTCATTTTCGCTATCAACGTCACTTTCAGGATCTAAAACACTCTTGCTCTGACCAAACTCATCATCACGTTCAAGGGAGAATGTTCGGATTACCACGGCATCAAATTCCTGAAGCCATCCGGCTTGTTGTGCGTCGTGTAATGACATCATATTTGGAAGTCTTCTGTAGTTTTTCTTGTTTGAGGAAACTAAAAGCTCGACAGATTTGGTTTTACATATGGATCCTGAAATACATGATGCTACTTTTCCAGCGGTAGTTACTCTGGAGAAGAATTTATAACTTGTGGCTGCAGTTTCATTTGACGCAGCTGCATTCGAAGCCGACATGTCGCCATCATCTATCAATTGAAGTATTTCAAGATGAAATCTATCCTCCATTCGTAACTTTGTATTGCCATCTGCTCGTGATTTGATCAACATCGTGCGGACCTTGTCCGAAACTCGTTTCTTTTTCCCATCTTTGGATGTTGTTTGTGCCAGATTTTGAATGAGGGCATCAAGCCGTTGGGTCCTCTGCTTTTCTGATCGTTTCTTTTTTGCTGGTGGCTTCTTTTGTCCACTCTGTTCATCTTGATGAGTGTCATCATAGTGATCTCGATTGCTTACAGCGGAGAATATTTCTGATGGTTTCATGATTTGTTCAGTGTGATGTTTACCTGCACCAACTCCAGTCCATTTTACTCCGTCCCTGTTGTTGCTGGGCGCAACAATACGTTGATTCTGAATAGCGGGATTATTGTATGCGAAGTCTTCTTCTTGGACAACATTGCGACTTTGCCACTTGAGAAATCTTTGCAACATCAATTCATCTCTCTTTTCAATGTCTGTATCAGTCATGCTTTTATTAGAAGACAACGGGAGGATGCATAACTTTCCCGATGGATACCAGCTCATATAATGCAACGTCTTGCTCATCGGGCCACTATGTTCCGTATTCATGCGCACTATAGAAGAAATATTCTTGACGGGATTATAACTGAGGTCCAAAATTGTAATATTTCGCAGCTTTTGTTCATTAGTGAATGATTTAACCTCAACTAAATCCATAAGCTCTGCAAGGGAGGAATCAGCGGGAAGGATGTGCGACATACTCTCAAAGTGAAAGTCATCACCGTCGTCTTCTGTTGCCGATAATACTCCTGCTGCTGTCAGCGACTTCTCCACGAGCAGGTAGATGGTAACAGATCCCATACTTATATCAAGGATGCGGCAGGAATAATGATGGACGAGGCACCCACGGCCGGCTGCAATTATCGACGTATTGATAAGGGCTTGTGTTGACTAGAATGTTAACGTTTACCAATACTGTACTGACGGCAAGCGCTGAAAAATCATCGTCTCTTGTTTCTTCTTTTTTGCAAGTCGTTGAGTAAAGTGGAAGTCCCCTCCTCCAAGATCCAAGACCGCTCACAGTTAATACCCCCCTTTGATAGATTCCTTGGCCTAAAAGCACAGAAAATCAATGATAAAAGTGGGCCGAGTCAAAAATAGCACCCTGGATTTGTCGATCTTCCGATTTTCGATCTTCATCTCATCGCTCGCTGGCGAGATCTCTTTGTTCCTCAACGTGACTTTTATCAGCTTTTATCTTGGTGCCACTGACACTATCCGCGTTGTTCAACAGAGAGAATAGTAGGTGCCCTATCAAAAACTCGCAGACGAGCGGAGCGCAGGAAGAAGCAACAGCAGCAAACATGGTTATCAGATCGTCAACATCAAAGTTTGTCATGATATTAGTTGTCGCCGCAGCGGCAACAACACATGCATTTGTACTACCGACTCAATCCCCGATAAGAACACCCAACACGCAGGCAACACCGCTTCGTGCGAAAGATGCCAACATGAGTGACGAGGAACGCGAAGTAGCAATGGAAAAGGCATTGAAGGCTATGACGGCATTCTCAAATAAATATGTGCAAAATACCAACACGTACTATTGTGAGGATAAGAGTGTCCCTGCGGTGGTTATCAAGGGGTTGGCGGAACATAAAGTAACGTTGGGGACTCCGTTATGCCCCTGTCGATTCTACGAAGATAAGGAAAAGGAGGCAAAGGATGGTTACTGGTGAGTTGCTTATTTTCTTGCCAAGAGCGAGTTTCTGTTATCACAATTATATAAAATTGAATGATGTGTAGTCTCTTGTCGATTATAACTAAATTTCTTCTATCGTTTTCTCCATCATGCCTTCCTGATTAGGAATTGCCCCTGTGTTCCCATGAGAGAGAGACACGAATGCCACTGCATGCTATTTTTGACAGAGGATAATGATTTCGCCGGGACGGAGCAGGTAAGTTGTGGATGTCCAAGTTGAAAGTTTCCTACCGTGATGCCATTGCGATAATAGCCAACTTAACCTTTAATATCTGTTCCTTTCATACTTCACTTCCTTTGTTAGAACATTTCCATTGACGACGTGAAGAAGTACTGTGGCGGTTTCTCCTAGGTGGCTATCGTGTCCAAAATCTCTAGAGACATTAACTTGCAGGCAAAGAAAGTGCGCTGAGAACAGCTCAGCGTCAGCGCCAGAACTCTAAATGGAAAGATAAATTACATCAAATGATATTGTAGCAATAGACTCTTTATAGCTTTGTTTACGCCAGCACGGAATCGATTGCTTTAACGATAGTAGCTGAGACTTCATCAGGCTTCTTCGTTCCATCCACTTCGACATAAATGTCCGTGTAACTTCCCTTCACTGCATCAACATTGGCATGGAATTGTTCCAAACGAACCTTGACCTTCTCCTCGGTATCATCACTCCTTTGCTCCAATCGAGCCAACACTTCTTCATCCTCCGGTGGAGAAAATGTCATGTGATAAATCTTTCCTGTTTCCGGATCGGTCCTCCTTCCCACCACACGTTCCACCAAGACTTCATCGGGTACATTTAAGAAAATAAAACAGTCAGCGGAAACTCCAGCATCGGCAAGGGCCTCAGCTTGTGCGGGGGTACGGGGAAATCCATCGAGGAGCCAGCCACATTCAACACAGTCAGATTCATCAAGACGGTCTTTTACAACTCCAATAATGACCTCGTCAGGAACGAGTTTTCCAGAATCCATAAAGTCTTTCGCTTGTTTGCCAACGTCAGTTCCGGCTGCGACTGCGGCACGAAGCATATCGCCCGTACTTAAATGAACAACTCCATCTGTATATGCAAGAGAATATTTTGTGATGTATTTGGGCGTCAAGGGGTGAATGCTGATCATTTCTTTGAAACATATTATACATCATTCATCACAAGACACAGCCATGATACGATACTCTTCTTTCACTTACATTTCTCTTTGATGATCTCACACTGAGTCCCCTTACCACTCGCTGGAGCTCCAGCAATAATCAATCGTGGTGGTGACTTGCCTGCATCGCCACTGTCATCATTTCCAGCAGCAGAGATACCGTAGCCTCGTGATGCAGCCCATTTACTGCGCGAGGCAATTTTGTCCCTATTTTTGCTTGCATCCAAGACGATAACGGTGCGGTCGAACGATGTAGAAGTAGAAATGGAGGTGGCTATGCTGCGCACACTGCCGCTTGGGACGGGAGTGAAGGCATATGCCGAGGTAAGGAGTAGCAGTAGTGAGAGGATTGATTTCATCGTGATCATCTGTGTCATACTTGTGCTTCAAAGAGGATGGAAAAAGAGAAAGCAAGGGTGATGTTCACTTCCAGGTGTAGTGTTGTGATCGCCCACAGTTCAGGCCCGAAGCCCCCAATCCTTTCTCTGGGCCCCTCTTGCTTTCTCATTCTCTTTCTTTCGACTCACACTCAATAATTTCTCTCCAACAAGTGCCTAACGGGCAATTTCTCAAAAAATAGGAGTAACAAAAACAACAACACAAAAGAAATCGTTAGATGGCCGGCATCGGAGGACAATAATACGGTTGTTGAAGGGTTGTTGATGGGGTTCGCAGCGGATTGAGCAGCAGGGAAGCGGATGTGCCAAAGAGATATGTTATGAGTTGCATCAGCCGTAGGCATTTTTCGTGCTGAAGTACCACACATATCATACAATAAAATCGATTGGAACAATGTTCTGGACCAACAAAAACGGGCAAAGCCTCGTAAAAGCAAACGAAATTCCAATATATATCCAACGCCCACATTTTTCACTGGAGGATATTAAAAACTTTTTGAATGAAGTGGAGACAACTTTCAATTTTCCAAAGCCTAAAAACCTGCGTCTATCTGATGATGTCTGGGCTGCTATTAAATTGCGCGTTGATCCGCTGGCAAGGAATATATTAGACCCTCATAGATATACAATGGCGGCGTCCGGCGTGGCATTTTTGATTATCATTGTTTTCTATGCCATAAGACCTGGATATGATCGAAAGAGGATACATCAGACGCTCAATGATGATGAGATTGTGGAGATTGATGATGAGTTTTTCGATGATTATTTTCACGACGATGAGTATGACCGTATCCATAGAATGGATGATGTGGTGGCTGCCGAACTTACCTACCTCAATTCAGCACTCGGTAGACAGATGTTGATATGGAGGGTTGGATTGATCACTTCAATTTCCATTCTATATGCATGTGTCCTCTTAATCGCAGTCTTGATGGAACGGCGGAATATGGCGATAGATAGTCAGATCACATCTGCCATTGAGGAAATTAAGCATCGAGTAAATGAGGAAGGGATTGACGTAGAGTATCGGAAAAAATCATCCCGTCAAGGCCTCTTGTTCTGCTGTTTTCTTTTTGGAAAGTACATTCGACCCGCTCGAGTTATTGTATTCAAGGAATTAGATAATCCCTCTCCACCATCTTATCCGAAGAAGGCCAACTTTTTCTCTGATGATTATCAACGTAAATACTTTCCTCCGAAGGTGATGCGCTCGGTGACAGACGCTGCTCCAAGTTCTTCTGCGGGAGTATCACCAGTGGGATCTTTTTCTCTATCAATTGCATAAGAGAAAAGTAACGAGCAAATGGAGGGAAACAATCGATACAAAATTATGTCCAGTAGTAAATAGTAACTAAGTTCATTAGAATGTTGTAAGTTCCTTCTCTACATTACTATTTGTAGAGCTCACTTGACTACAAGGTCCCAGTGTTTTCAATTAAGACCTTTTTCAATGGTTTGTTTTCGTTACAGTACATATCGCCGCCGTATCTACATGATCTGCTCGGGGCGACAGTCCCCTTAGCGCCACCGGTCAGAGCCATATAGTTCACAGCAGAACTCTTCACAACTGGCATGGCATTCAATCTCTCTACTACATCCATACCTTCGAGTACTTTTCCTACCACGACGTTATCTTCATTTAATACGGCTGCTGCTGCACTTCCTTTTTGTCCGGGAAAGATTGTAAATCCATATCCACCATCATTGCCCCGGCGAACCGAAACCAACCCGTATTCATGAACAAGATTATTCTTACCCTCAAACAATGGAAATTCTCTTGCTACAAATTTGCCACTCACAGCACCCACATCTATGCGTTCATCTTTTACAACACGCCAAACTGACGAATAGTCGTAGTTGACACCGACAGTATCTTCATTTTCCAAACATGCGTTGTAAACTTTGTTTGCTTCCAATTGTTCCTTCTGCAGTAATCGTGTGGTATCCAACGGCTTGCATTTACTACGATACCCCTCTTTAGATACGAGCTGCTTTAGTATTGAGACTGGTTGGGGTGCATCGTTACCGAATAGTCCTATGACGATGCGATCTTTGGTGGTAGGTGATGCTGCATCTGATGCATCATTATTATTATTCGGAACTCCTTTAAAGTCGATGTATATCTTATCCGTAATGATAGGTCCATCTGCGGCAACTGCTGAGGATGAAGTGAGAATGGCCGAAGATGCAAGTATTTTTCTAAAGACTTCGCGACGAGTGTGGACACATTCCGAGAGTTCTAGCTTGGGATGAGATCTTCCTCCTCCTAAGATGTTGAAAGCGTTTGAAGCACCGAAAAGATAGGCGCTTGATAACAAAAGCAATGATCTGATCATCATATCTTTGTGTATGTTCGATGTAGTGTGGTTGCTAAGTATGGCACTAACATGGATTTTCGGATATGTCACAATGTAACTCAAGTTGTGTCGAATGTAAAATGCCATCGTTTCGTATCTTAGTGACGTAAACTTATTGGTTGTCCACGGACAGGCCAAGAGGTCTGTCCAACCGGTCCTTTCCTTCACATTTTTTATTTTTTTTTGCTTTCGATATCTACCATATGGTATCAACACGCGCCGACGAACAAAAGAGAGAGCGAAGACAATGAGATGTGGATCATAACACTACGTGAGACAACGCTAGAATACTACACCAAGCAAAATGAAGAAAACCAATCCACTAGCCTCCTCCTCCAGCAGGGTGGCGGTGATAATATGTTTTTTCCTCTCAGTGCAGATATCGATTGCAAAATTATCCATCATCCCAACAGTTCCAAGAGGAGGCGGGTGGACCAAAGTGAAAGTAACAAACGTAGCTACACCATCACAATCACAATCAGCAGCTAAGCAGCCTACTGTGTCATCTTCGTCGTCAGCTATCACAGAAGGCCTTAAAAACACTCTTGCCTCTGGTTTGGCAGCGGCTTGCTCCAAAACAATACTTGCTCCATTTGACACACTTAAAACAGTTCAACAACATGTCGCGGGTGGCAAGTCCCTTGGCTTGATGGAGGCGACAAGACGAGTTGTCAGTCGTCCTGGTGGGATACTCAACCTCTACGCTGGATTAGGAGTTGCAGCATTAGGGTCTATGCCTAGCGTTGGTTTGTATTTTGGTGTGTATTCATATTGCAAAAAAATGATTGGGGATACATTACAAACTAACTTTGGAAGTCTGAGAGATGATGCGAAACAACCATCAGTTTGTTCCGATAGGACATTGCAAACGCTAACCATTATGACTTCGGCTGCTATTGGCAACACTGTCGCAAGTTTCTCCAGAGTTCCATATGAGGTTGTCAAACAAAGTCTTCAGACAGGACAATATTCATCTACGATACAGGCTATATCCACCATGTGGAAGGATGGTGGGATGAGATCATTCTTTCCCCTTGGTGGGATTTCTGTCCAAATGGTTCGTGATATTCCATATGCTATTTTTACTCTCCTGTCGTATGAATTCATAAAAGAAAATTGGGTCCTGAAACGGTCCAAGGATGACCCTAGTAAGAGGTGGTTATTCGATATGGTCGCCGGCGCCACGGCGGGTGGTATTGGGAGTTACTTAACAAACCCAATGGATGTAATCAAGACCCGTCTACAAACTACTGGAGAGTCATCGTATGGTGGATCGATAGCGAAATGTGCAGCGGCGGTACTGGAAGAGGGTGGACCAACAGCGTTCTTAAGAGGAAGTGTCCCAAGATTGATACATAAAATTCCAGCCAACGGATTCTTCTTTGTCTTTTACGAATTTTTCAGGAGGGCGTTGCGCGTAGAGTGAGAAAAATGGTGTATGTTTACTCAATTTACTCAATACATTGCTATCATTTGAGGCCGCTCTTTCCAAGCACATGTAGTGGACTCGAACATTTTCTATCAATCTGTGTGACAAGATTCTTTTAAAACTACAAGTAGTTTCCACCAACAAACAATATTATATAGATTTAGAATTCCCCCGTAAAGAGTAGAGTGCTCTTGCTTTCACACTCATTCATCATTGGTGTGGTTTGGCGTAACATCATCGTTGCTGCAATCACTACAACTGCTACTGCCCCCAACAACTCAATCTGTTAAGCAAGCACTGGGGGCTCTAATCTGGCTGGGCTACGAGGCAACACACTATCAAGAAGGTTATCATGTACCTACATCATTACACAACATACTACTACTGCGTGTGTAGTAGAGCTCCTCTCTAGCAATGATGCGCTAATTTGTGCGCGTGGAAATGACATTGGTTTCCTAAAATGATTTTGCCTTCACAAAGGGAAGCACTATCGAAGATCAATAAAACGAACTGAAAAAAATGATCATGAAAAAGTATGAGAGGCCATATCGCAGCAAAGATATAACGACCAAAATGAAAAGAAAGAATGAAGGCACATATGCGGCTGCGCTAATAATTTATCTCTAGCGACATATAATTTTATTCACAAATGTGGGGTTCACTAGCACGTGGTATCACCGAAACAGTTAAAGAAACTGCCAAGTCCACTGCAGCATCAGTTGGCGTGGACGCTGGCAGTGTATTGCGTCGGGTGGGGGAAGTTGTGGCTCCTCCGGCGGCAGGTGGTGGGCATTACTATGACGACGACGACGATGATGAAGGGGAGGAAGAGGAGTATTACGATGATGATGATGAATATTACGAGGATGGTATGGCTGAACAGGAAGAGGGAGTTGACTTTGAAGGTGAAGACGACGACGAAGAAGAAAATGGGTATGGTTTATTGGATAGATATCGAAAAAAGGCACAGCATTTCGCTGCTTTGGTGACACAACCTGATGACCATTATTACGAAGAGGAGGAAGAAAATATGGGTAGTGAAGAACAAGGTGATCAAATGTTCAATGGAACGCAGCAGGTATTATCTGTGCAGCAGCAAGAAGAGCTAACTACATTCCAACAACAAACCAATGATGTATTAGCTGCACAGAAGCAAAAAATATTGCAGGAACAGCAACAGAGAGAGGAGGAGGAAAGAATACACGCAGAGAAAGTTAAAGAAGAGATTGAAAAGCAACAACGTCTTTTCCATCTTCAAGAGGAGGCACGAAAGAAAGCCGAAGAGGAAGAAAGAGAGAGGAAACTAGCTGCTGAAAAACAACTACTTGCCGAGGAGCAAAGACTCGAAAAGGAGCGACGTGAGAGCGAGATGATTGCCAAGAAGGTAGCAGAAGAGGAAAAGAAGCGACTACTAGCCGAAGAGAAACGGTTGGAGAAGGAGAGGATGGAGGAACAAGCTGCAAAACTTGCAGAGGAGCAAAGGCTTGAAAAGGAACGACATGAGAGCAAGTTGTTGGCAAAAAAGATGGCAGAAGAGGAAGAGAAACGACTACTAGCCGAAGAGAAACGGTTAGAAATGGAGAGGATGGAGAAAGAAGCAGCACAACTTGCAGAGGAGCAAAGGCTTGAAAAGGAAAGACATGAGCGTGAAATGATTGCAAAAAAAAAGGCTGAAGAAAAAGCCAAACAAGTTGCTGAGGAGCGAAGAAGATTGAAAGAGGAACGATTGGTCCAAGAGAAGAAGGCAAAAGAAGAGGCGGCAGCGAAACTTGCAGAACAGCAGAGAATAGAAAACGAGCGTAATGAACGTGAAATGATGGTTATAAGAAAGGCAGGGGAGGAGGAGGCTGCAGCCAAACTTCTTGCGGAGAAGAAAAGACAGGATGAAGTTCGATTAGCTTTACAGAATAAGGAAGCGGCTGCGGCAAAAATTGCTGAAGAGCAGAGGCTCAAGAAAGAGCGATTAGACCAAGAGAAAAGGGTGGAAGAAGAAGCGGCAGTCGAGAAAATTCGACTAGAGCTTTTAGAAAGGGAGAGAGCTGCACAAAAACAGTTGGCAACACTTGAGGCAAAACAACATGCCGAAAGGGAAAGACTCGAGCGGGAATTGGCAAAGGCAAAGGAAATGGAACAAGCTGAGGCACTATTTGTAGCGGAAGAAATTCAGAGATTGACAATGCAGATGGAGAACAACGCCACGCGACTTGCCGAGGTAGAAAGAGAGCGAGAACAATTTCAACGCTCTAGCGAAGAGAGTCATTCCCTATGCGAACAACTCAAATCTGATTTGCACCGTGCTGCAGAAACAATATCTGTTTTGAGAGAAACTATAGCTGACCAGGAAGAAAAAGAGAGATTGCGTTTTGAAGAAGAAGCACGTAGGGTTGACGAGGAGGAAGAAACCTTCATGGCGACCGCGAAACTTGATATGGAGAAGCAATTATCACATTTACGCGAATCATTCGAGAATCAAATCAATGCGCTTGAACAAGAATTAGAAGAGGAAAGAAGGTTATCTGCGGAACAGCAGCACGAGTTACAGCAACGCCTTGAAGAAGCAACATCACGTCTAACCGCTTCTGAATCTGAAATGACTGCAATGATGTCAAAAAAAGAATCCAAATTAACTAAACAGTTGCACACATCAGAGAAAGCTGCCGCAAAAGCTGTTGCTCTTCTAGACGACAAGGAGGTTGAGGTGAAGCAACTCCAGCAGATCATCTCTGATTTGCGTGAAACGATGAAGAAGAATAAAATTGAGGAAGAAGAAGCGGAGGAAGAGATGGATGAATTACATCATGAAAATGAAGAGTTGCACCAACAGCTTGAAAAGTTGCAAAAAGAAAACAAACAGTTGACGACCAAATTGGCAAATATGACTGATCACAGTGAGAATGTGTTAGGGCTGAAGGTAAGGATAGTTTGGCAGTGGATTCGCTGACTTCATTCTTAAATGACATCTCATGTTTTTTTACTTGTTTCGTGCAGATGGATCTTCAAATGCTCGAAGAAGAACGGCGAAGAGAAAAGGAGGCGCTTGAATCAGTCACTGAGAAGTCGAGTGAAGATTACGCGTTGGCTATTTCCCAGCGTGACACCGCAAGAGCGGAGGTGCAAGATCTTCAACAGCAACTTGCAGCTGCTCGTGCAGATCTAGAACTTGCCTACACCGACCGAAATCGAGCGCTCATGGCAAATGAGAACTTACAGACGGCGCTAGAATCGTTCCAAAACGAGAGAGATGCAGAGATAGCGCTTCTCATGGATCAGCGCTCAGCGGCAGAAGAGGCCATCACCGCTGCACATGAGGCGTCACTAGACGCAATGCGGGAAGCCAATGCGCAACAAATGAGGGATGTTCAATACGCAGCTGATAAATCTGTCCAAAATACTTTAACTGAAATGGACAAAATGGAGGCAACTATCCAGGAATGTCGGAAGGACAACCTAAATCTTCGGAAAGCACTTGATGAAGCGATTTCTCAGCTGCAGAGAAACCAGGAAGATGTCGTTGATAGAAGCTTGATCAAAAACATCATTTTGGATTGGCATGGTAAGAAAGGTAAAGCGAAGCGAGATGTCATGATTCTGTTAGGATCCATCCTTCACTTCACGGAAGATGAAAAAGACAAGGCGTTTATTGGGGAGGGACACGGAACATTAGGAAAAGTAGTCGACGCTGTCGCTGCTCCACTGCCACCTGCAAAACTCAATGTTGACAAACTTGAAGGAGATACAGTTAGAGAGAAATGGGTTAACTTTTTATTGGCAGAAACAGGCGATGATGGTCCTTGAACGGCCCAGTAAATAGCGACAGCGTATTGTCATACAAATATGCATTATTATTTTAATCTGTCTTCTGCCTCTTGGAGGCTCCATTATCTTGATCTTCAGAAGGTGGTGGTGGAGGCGGCGGCGGCGGAATACTGCTGTTGTCAACATTACCAGGAAAGATGCCTTTCTTAACTAAGCTCTCAATGCGATCAATCTCTTCTGCCGAAGCAGCATTTGCCACCATCTCACGAATCTTTGCCTTCTCCTCCAATGTAAATTGTGTTGCAAATGATTCCTCGGCATTTTTACCTTCTCCTGGTTCAAACGTATTTGTCTCATTGTCGACATTGTATATTTTCGAGGCAACCGCACCATCATCATGAGTGGCCGCTGCAGCCGCACGAGCTTCTAATCTACAGTCTGCTTCCATGGCAGCACCCGCTGCAGATAATGCAAGTCGTTGAGCACGTTCTCTCTCTGATTGTTTCACTTTCTGAAAATCTAGCACTTTGAGGGTAGGTATTTTGTGAATAGTATATAGTCGATAATGTTGTCTCCCTAGAATTGTTGTTTGTTACCGCAGAAGAGAGAGAGAGAAATCAAAAGGAGCAAATGATACACCCAACCGAGATGGCGGTGGTTCTCATTGTTAGTGACAATATTCTTAGATAATAGAGTCTCAGCCTGGTATTCAGACATCACTGACTAAAAGTTGACATGAAGCAAGCTACAGGAGTGTGGACTGATCCTATTGTATACAGATGGGTTCTTGCCCATCGCATGACACGACATGAAAATGAAAAAAAAAATGTATACACAGCCTGAACTTCACTTACTTGTAATAGGATTCCCCACCAAACTCAAAAACTCCAACTTGGAACACCCCTCACCCAAATCTGAAATAACATTCCATCCCTTAACCCCATTCGACGTTAAAATCAGCGTACTCAAGTTTGGCACATTCTTCTTTAAGTTTTTCCCATCTACAAAATTGATCTCATTCCCCCCCAGATACAACGTGGCTAGCCGTTCCATCTTGGGGAAATTTTCAACACGTTGAAGATGATTATTAGATAGGTCCATAGTATCAAACTGATCACGAGAAACCGCCAGGTGTTCAATGGCTGGGATGGCCAATGAGCGAAGAATTATCTCACGCTCTCCTAGGGGATTAGTCCGCTGTTCGGCCGATTGAATTATTTGGGCGGAGAGACGCATGATATCTGGGATTTTTGTGTGTGTGTTCGATTGGGTGTCTTTTATCTTGTGTAGGCCACAGAAAATATTTGAAGCTTCGCCCAACAAATAGCAGCAGCAACAGTAGATGAGAATAGGAATGATTTTTTGAGTGCTCAGCGTTTCCAACAATCCATCTGTTCTAATAACCCTGCCCGGTGCTATCAAACGACGATGGTGCTGCCTCCGCTCGTAAAATAATGGAATCGTTGCTTGTTGTCGTGTCGCGCTTTTTACACGCGTGTAAAAAACCTTTCATCAACAGAGATAGTATGAAACTTTTCAGTTTTATACACCGGGAAATACTTACTGCCCTCAAGGGACTTTGTCGTCTGTCTTTTGTTGGTCTTATGTAGGTTACCTTTTAGTACATACTGGTATGATTAGGTGTGCCCCTTTATTTTGAAAGGGCACGTATCCAAACATAGCGCGCCCCAATAAAAACAAGTGCATCTGCTTATCATCTGCACATAATACCTCCAGCTTGGTTGTGATAGATTATCGTATCACATTTGTAGATCTTATCATTGTTGTGCATGGTTCCAGAGATCTCTACTACCGAAATCATCGACCTCTATATCGCCTCAAAGACGTCAGGGGCATATCATGGCGAAGCGAACTGCCGCACTAAAAGTCCCGATCCTACCTCACAACTCTCCAGTTGCCGATCAGCCACCCAAGCTTCACCTGCCCCTCTTCGCCCACCAACTACGAGCACTACACCGGTGCCTCTTGATCGAAAATGATGGCTCGCTCAACAAGGAATTCGGTGCGACACATGATTATCAATCGCGGGGGGGCTGTCTAGCTGATGCAGTCGGCATGGGAAAGACGGCCACCATGATTGGGTTGGTGTTGTCTTCTCCCAGGTTATCGTCTGAGGAGGGGGATACGCTTGTTGTGGCACCAGGGCATCTAGTGCAACAGTGGAAAGCGGAGATTGAAAAGTTTTCCGATGCTATTGAAGTGGTAGTTGGGAAGCAAGAGTATGAGCGTGTAGCGTCGTATGCACCAGCTGGTCGGCACACTCATAGAATTGTACTAGCAGACGTTGAGGCTGTGATGAATGAGACACAAAAGTTTTACTACAATTGGGGATGGAGCCGAAATCCACACAGGACTCGTGGATTGGACAGACAAACAGTCGAGCTATATAAGAAAGCCGCATTGTTTTGTGTGAAGTCGCCTCGTGGCCCTTGCTCATACGAAGGAGAGGTGTACACAGGTTCTCTGCACATGCCATTTCGACCATGGAGACGTGTCATCTTCGATGAGATTCAGGATTTGGTCAGTGAAGGGACTAAAAGTCAGAAGAATTTGCTGCAGCTTAGTCGGACAGCCAAAAATGTTTGGTTGCTAAGTGCTACGCCCTTTCCCCACGGGAATAATTCAGTGTATGCCAACCACGAGTTGCTCGGATTCTGTAGGTTGAAAATGGATGTCGAAACCGATACTGACTTGCCCCGTTGGCATCCGTTTGAGGTCATCAAGCGAAAGCTCTATATTCGGTCTCCTAAGCATGTCGCAGATGATGCTGTAGTTGCATCAAAACGAGTGAGTGAGGAAACTCTTTTTGTAGAAGCGACAGAGTTGGAGCGTAAATTCTATGAGCTTGAGATGAACGATATCGTGACAAACGATATCTTTCATGAAGAGTATTCCTCTTTAAGACAAATGATGGTCCACCCTGAAGCAAGCAGGAAGTTACGCGAACAGATTAACTGAAAAGATGGAAGGCAGGTTCAGAATAGGAATAGTCAAGTTGGACGATTTGCCACGGTGAACTCATTTGCGAGGAGATCTCTCAATGAAGCCAAGACTAGATTCGCCCAGCTTGAGAATCACTCAATTCCCACAGCAGATAATGAAATTTCCAAGGTCAAATCATCCTGGTATTTGGCAATGAAGGTTCGTCAAGTGAGGCAATCGGCTGTGCAGGCAAATCCATTTTCGAGATCGTCGGAGGATCCTCCTGTATGTTTGTTAACAAAAGAGGCTGAAGAGATTCATAAACACTACTGCAAATGCCCAAAATACAAGTCCACAACTTGCACCGCGGACAATGTGACTTATTTTTTGGACTGGTACCCAGGCGATAAGAATGTCAAATGGATATCAGGCAGAAACTCGATACAGCACATCATTGATTACTTTAAGAATGTGGCCAAGCCAGGGAAGAAGACACAACTGAGGGTAGATAGTGATGAACTGCATGAATTTCTGGATGTATACATCTCAAAAAGGAAGTTTACATTCGAACATTCTACAAAAAAGAGAGACGAGTTGTTGGCAGAAAAGGCTGATCTGAGTACAAGAATTAGAATTAAGGCTTTGGAGGAATCGGTCAAAATTGGTAATATGAAGGGAGGCTATCAGACGGAAGAGGAGGAACTTGCTGCACGTCATGGCTCCAAATCAGCCGCACTTATTGTTCATCTGCAGAGAATCCAAGAAGCGAATGAAAGAACAATTGTCTTCTCCTATTGGCATGATACTTTGTCACTGGTTCACAAGAGTTTGAGGAAGTGTGATCTGCGTGTATCCTTTTGTGATGGTTCTGATATAGCCATGTCACAAGCAATCAGTGACTTCACGTCTGGTGAAACAACTATCTTACTGCTATCAGCTCAAGCAAAGGCCTCGGGTGCCAACCTTCAATGTGCCACAATCGTTGCATTGCTTGATCCTTCTGGGGCATCCGCCGAGCATGGTGCAGCACTCGAGAAACAGGCTATTGGAAGAGCTGTGAGGATGGGTCAACAGAATTCTGTGCGCGTATTCCGTTATTGCGTGCGGGGAACTATTGAGGAAAAACTGTACGCGGATATCAGCATGGCCGCCGCAAAGCTGGATCAAAGGTCCAGTGACTCCTCGTACATGTGTGAGGATGCTCACAAGGCAATTGATGTTAATGTCACCAAGCCGAAATTCGATGAAGATGAAGTGTGTATTGGAGAATCTATCACAGATAAGGAAAGAATCGCGCGAAACATTGCCGTTGCCAAAGCAAAAAATGAAATCATCGTAATTGACGACTCGGATGAAGAAGTAGAGGAGGAACACAAGGTGCATTGTGGAACCGATGTCGCCATGAAGGAACAAGTATCACCTGCATTGGTTGTGGTAAAGAGTGAAGTCTGCACAATGATCAAAACTGGTAAACGCGACAACGCTGATGTAGGGGATGGGAACAAGTTGCCTGACTGCCCTGCAAAAAGAGCAAGGCTGCTGCCCGCGACAGATGAGAGTCCAAAAGTCGCCGAAGATGGAACGACATTCTTACATGCTCCTCCTGGCAAACTTGGATTCACTGTCAGAATGCACCCGGAATTAGGT
This sequence comes from Skeletonema potamos, assembly GCA_036940105.1. Classification (NCBI taxonomy): domain Eukaryota; phylum Bacillariophyta; class Thalassiosirophyceae; order Thalassiosirales; family Thalassiosiraceae; genus Skeletonema; species Skeletonema potamos. Next base: position 47,006 of record JALLBJ010000111.1, read on the forward strand.
GGAGCTTCTATTGTCAGCATCAACGAACTGTGTGCAGTGAAAGAACAAATCGAAGTTGGTGATCGTCTTGTTAGTGTCGATGGCCGCGAGATTACTCGAATAGCTGACTTTAGCTTAAACAACAACAAAGTACGCAAATTCAAAATCATCAGAACGAAGTCTGATTCAGATACAGTACCTCCTGTGGGACCTGGACCACTGCCGATCGACCAAAATGTTGGGGAGTCTCAGCCACAACAGCAGGAAAAAATCGATGAGCCACCTTCGAGCCTTCTTCCTCCAGGGTGGGTAGTATTAAAGAGCAAAGGGAGATCGCTTTACCTGAATCGAACGTCAGGGGAGAGCTCATGGGATGCCCTTCCTGTTAGAGTTGTCTCGCCTGAAACAGAAACAGTGGCAGCAGCGCTTGATGAACCAACAACTGATGGACTGAAAGATCTTCTCGCAGAATGTGCTCTCGATGAATACCTGGGAAAGTTTGTATCTGCTGGTGTTTCTTCGCTCCTATCACTAGTCGGTAAGGCAGGGGACACGGCATTCATGGAGAAACTAGTAGATAATGTGGGTTTGTCTGCTTCGCAAGCCATTCGGTTACAAATCCTTATTGCCTCGAAGTCAGCCACGAAGTGCTAGCTCCAGAGGTCAAAATGGAAGGTGATAAAATTTATTCTTTAAATAAATACAAGAAATATGATCTTATTTGTCAAGTATTACATGCCTTTAGATCTCTTGGATAGACTCGCCAGTGCATCCATCGCAGTTCGTACAGCTGGGTTGTCAGCTGATGATTCCAAGGTCAAGGTCGATAACTCTGGAAATGTATAAGCTTGACCATGGCGCGTGAACGGCACCTTTACGACAGCATTTGTTTCTCTCGCGTGATCAACGAGGTCTCTCCAATATGGATTCACAACAATGGAAGAACAACGAGCTATCACAAACAGAAAGTGCTTCGCCCTTGTCAAAGCAACATTCATTCGTCTGACATCGCTAAGAAAGCCGATTCCTTTTGAGCCAGCTGCTCTGACGCAAGAAAAGATTACTATGTTGGCCTCTCTGCCTTGAAATGCATCAACTGTGTTTACTTCCACAAATCGTTCATAGTCAGTACCAACACTATTGGCAAATGTACGACGCAGAAGCGCTGCCTGCTGAGCATAAGGTGTGATGACAGCAACCCGCGACTTGGCGGAAAGACCCCCAGTTGCACTCCTGAGATTGTTGAACAGGTGCAGTGCCAATTGAGCCTCATTTGTATTTGATAGACTTGTACCGCCACGTTCTTCTGTAGATTCCAAGTCTAAGACTATGAATGGCTGAAATGAATGAAATTTCTGAAATATTGCCCTTTTCAACGGGTTCCCATACTCGGGATTCTTGACATTTGGCCCATCAATTAACTTCCCGTCGTAGAATATTCTCCTTGGAAAATCTGATATACTGGGATGCATGCGATACTGAGTATTTAGCATGTGCACTTCATGTCCAGCTTCTTCCAATCTTTGGAACAGACTTCTATCAAATTTGGTATTTCTTCCTGACATGGAAAATATCGTGGCTGGGAGCTGCTGTGGATCTCCAACTAGAATCGCGTGTGAGCTCCCAAGCTGTAACCCCGCAAGAGTGGACGGCTCAACACTTTGAGCAGCCTCGTCAATAACAACTACTTCAAACTTATTGCATGCCTCCAATGCCCGGTTTCCGGCTGTCCCTAAGGTAGTCAACACGATGTGCACGGAGTCTAAAATGTGACACTCAAGGTGTTGACGGGTAGTGTTCATAGCATGAGACTTTGTCCCTCCTTTTGACTCTGTCGCTACATTCTGGCACAACATGTATCGCTCTGTCTTCGTTGATATTTTATTGTATTTTTCCACTAGCTTGACAACCTGACTTAAAAAGGCAATATACTCTGGCATTCTGGTGACGGGAAAGTGGCGCTGTCCCTCCTCCGGTGGAAGTGGACACTCAAATGTTGTCCTTTTATCCTTGAAGAGTGGTCAATTTGTCAGTCTTTGTAATAAACAAATGAATCTACTACTATTGAATCATTCCTTGCTCACCTTGTGATTAACATAGAATACTCGACACGAATCCTCGTCAACGCGGACTTCCCACTCCTTTGCTAATGGATAAGGAGTCGCTTTCTTCATCGCTGTCATGCGTTCTCGCAGCTTGACAATATCACAGTGGATTCGCCGACACTCCGCTTTGTATCCTTCTATTGTGTTGTCAATTTTGGTCACATCCATAGCTTCGGACATATAATTGTCTACTTTTTCTTCAAGACAGACATCTCGTACAGATGCGCTCTGACCGACGCCAACTCTGACCATAGAAGGGTTGTATCTGCAGCCATTTCCGTCAACAAATCCATCTTCCATTATTTTCATTATAACGTTGTCGACTGCTGCATTGCTGGGTGCGCATACCAAAATTCGCGGTCTTTTCTTAGCAGCATTAGATAACGTCAGGGTCGCTCGCTTCCCTACCACGGCATCAAATGATTCTGCGAGAGCTCGCACTTCTCCAAAGTAATGATTCATTTGCCGAATGTGGAGAGCATTAAGTAACGCGCAAAGTGTTGTCGTCTTTCCAGTCCCAGGGGGACTAGAGATGAATGTGTACACAATCAAGTGGTAAATCAGAGACCACAGGCAGATTGGAAAAGAAGAAGATATTTACCGTCGTAATACTCACCCCTTGATTAGCGTGAAACCACCAGCTCCATATTCCTGTGCTGATGCAGCAATAGCTCCTAGCTGCGAAAGATTGTACTTTTGACTAGCATGCTCAGCAAATCCCTTGCCCAATGCAGATGAGCCACCCATCTTTGAGAGAATTTCCTTCTTGGCAACTTTTTCCCTTGCAGTTGTATCCAAATTATCATCATGATCTCCATCACCACCACAATTGACAACACCATTCAATTTTCGCTTCTTTTTCAGCCGTACAGGAGAATAATGAGACATTTTTGAACCTAATATATAATCCAAGAGGGGAATGCTATCCATCCGACAGAGTGCTGTGAATTCTCTGAGTGCAGTAATGTTGCTGCCAATTTTGAGTAAAACCATCTCCTGACAGCCAATCTGTGACCACAACTTACGAGAAACTTGAATAGTTATCCCTTCAATCGACCTTCTCGTATATTCTACATGTCCTATTAGACCAAAAACGCCGTCTGTATCAATTGTTTGAACTTGTGGCTTTTGCGCTGCATTACTATTGTGTAAGTTACCCTGGGATGCCTCCCAAAGATACGTCTCCTTCTCTAGTAGCAGAACAATATCATTTGCAATGAATGATCTATCCTTGTAGTCATCAACCAACACATTCTTCACCTGAACTCCCATATTCTCTGAGGATCCATCCAAATCCTTCTTCAATGGCTGAAGCAACACCTTGATGGGTGATTTTTCAGGCTTACTTCTCCAATATGGAATCTCTGATATTGCCTCTGACAATATTTGGGCACGTGCCTCCTCAAGACAGAGCGGCGCCCAAAGAGCACAGTACTGACGGTAAGACTCAAACGTATCTGGAAGTGGCTGGTGATTTCGTTTGTTTGAAACTACAAAAGTATCATTCCCCATTTTGTCGTTCAACTCTCCAAGAAAGTCCCACTCTCTTATATTTTTCCAATAATCATTAGGTTCGATTTTATCATAATGTTGAAGTAACTTGGGTGCGTTTGGTTTCAGATATTTAGCAGTATCTTTATTGGAAAGGAGGAGTGATGAGAGGGACCCTCCAGCTCCTGCGGATGTTGATGCTGATGGTTTGGATGTTTCTCCTAGTGCTATCTTGGCCGTTCTATTGCTTGTTGCTGCCAGTGATGATGTGGTGCGTCTCATAGTAGGTCGCTTCAATTTGCTACTACTAGAGGGTGGAGGTGGTGGTGGTTTTCCCGCTGGTTTCGCTTCAAAGTCATTTTTCATGGACGGTTGTTGATTATGCCTTGCGAGTTCTCTCACTCGTCTGCGAGCATGCTCTAATGCCATCTCTGCGGTGATTTCACCACCTATTAGAATTGGACTCGTTGTTGTACCCGCACCTTTCGTTGTTACAGATGGTTTGTTTTTCGTTCTACACTGTTTCTCATGCTCAGCAGCCTCTCTTGCTGTATTGAAATTCGAAAGTTTGCAAACACTACACGTCGCAGTTGCCGCTACTGGCAGCGGAGGGGGTTTAGCATCAGTCACCTGCTTTGCAGCCACCAAACGACTTGCCATCAGCCGCTGTCTTTCCAGCACTTCGGCTTCGCGTGATGATGGTGGCTTGCTGCCTTTTGGATGATTGAACGACATTTGTAATATGGGCAAGTGAAGCAGTAGCCAGCAACACCGCTCACACCGATGGGGCCGCCCAAGCTGCTCACAAAGTAGAGACTATTCGACCGGACATAGGTAAGGAGGGCTAGATAGAGGTCAACATAGTAAGTAAGACGTAGGACTTACCTTAGGTAAGTAGTACTTA
>JALLBJ010000112.1:0-57929 GCA_036940105.1 Skeletonema potamos
GCATTTGTTTATGAATTCGATAGTGCTGCCGGGGACTTCCTTGCAGCTTATCATGCTACCAAAGTGAAGTGTGCTGCCATAATTGCCGTTGCTGTTTTCATTACCTCTATTTTGGGAGGGGATGTCAACATAGGTTAATGTAAGGGACAGAAGTAATCATAAAATAATCAAAACCTACTATGTTAAGTCAGATAGTACCATGACCTTACAAATCGCTGGCATGGCTCGTCGGGTGTGCCAACTCGACCTGATGCGCGGCTCTTTGAGCCATTATCACGCTCAACGCACTAATAGCAATCACAATTGATGTAACCACAGCCACCTCCAACAGAACCTTCCACCCAAGGAAATGACGCTCATGGTACTTGTGTTTATGTTCAGTATTAAAGTGGAGAGGCACCACACCAACACGTCGATACCCATCAGTATTTTGCCGATGTTCATGCTCCAACCGGAAGAAACTCCAAATAGTCCTACGAAACAGTTCTAGAACCATCGATATTGCCGACAAATAAGCTGGAAGTTCAAACTTGGCTCCAGACTGTGGTGGGATCAAAGTCAATACCCACATAAATCGAAGTATCAAATCAGCCGCCATTACGCTAAAGTAATGCGCTTTCCTCGGGAACATTAACCTTGGTCCGAGAAATCCATACTTGCGCCTCCCAAGTCCCCAATCCATGTACACATCCCAAATGTAGCTGTAGAGAGATGATGAAATGAAAAGACCCATCCAAAATATCTGAAATAGGTTGACACCACGCTTTGAACTTAGGACAATGCCTTCCTCGTCATCATCGCTCAATGATACAGTATATTGTTCATCTCTATTATAGATCAAGTAAAGCGGGTGGAATGCACCAAATAACGTCACTGTTTGAGACATGGCATACTTGAACGCATTGGCAAGGTTGGGAAAACGCTTTCCAGTGTCCATGTATCTTCGAAGGCACTGGTTGAAGCGCAACCAAAGTGGGAACAAACAGATTAGAGGTATGGCAATGTTTTTATACCACAGAGCGTCACTCCAGGCGTGCACGTGATGAATCTTGGCATGTTGCTTTTCGGAAAGAAGCCAGTCCCCTGAGGCAACGAAGCAGAGCGACCACAACATATCTTGAAACACCTTGACCATACTATTATTGAGAGAGAGAGAGAGAGATGGGAGGATAAGAAGGTTACTCAGATAGAGAACAGAGGCCGCGTATCAGATGCACAAGCTTTCCTTTTCGTAACACCATCCACTCACCTTGTGAAGACATCACCCACGTATGTTAAAAAGAATGTAGGAGACACAAACGATGCCAAAAGAACCTGACGAATCGAAATCCACAATGGCTTCCTCAACTTCCACGGAAATATCATGCACTTGATCGTATACAAAATGAGGAACATGGGATACGCTCCAGGCGGGATGAGATCTGGGAATAACTGATCATCCGAATCCGTCTTGTAATACAGCAACATGCATATCAGGTAGACGAGAGTTTCATCGACTGCATCATTGAAGATATCAATCGGCGTATCCACATTGCGAGGGTCAAATTCAAACAAATAAATGTAATTGATCCTGAATCGTGTCCAAACATATACCGACAATCCCCAAAACCAATGCCACGCCAATAAACCAAAGCACCCTCGAAATACGGGGAAAGCCGTTCGCCCCCCAATCGAAACTTGTCCTCGTGACAATTGTCCCCAAACACAATCCCACGCCACCCATAATGCCAATATAGAACACATACCCAGCCTATATCCCAATCGAAGTTGTGTCCAATCCATCATTAACCCATCCCCCCTCTTCGATAGCATTTGTGCCTGAGCCTCTCTCATATCCCCATCACAAAACCAATCGGCATACAATCGTTCCATTTTATCAGCAAGCACCTCTGCCTTTTTCCCATCGTCACAATTATTCCCCTTGAATAATCCCTTGTGTTCTTTAAATGTCTTGTCAAATTTTTTAGCGATTTTGACAAATCCGGTGTAGTTCATAATGGAGAAATTGTGCAATAACTTGGCAGTGCGGTAAATGTCATCCATGGCACGTTTGATGGAGTCTAGATCAAGTTTTCGTCGCAAGGATTCTTCATCTTCACCACCTCCTCTCTTCGTTTTGTTGTTGTTGTTGTTGGTGGTGGTGTTGTTCTTTGTCGGAGTTTCATATTCCTCATCCCCCGATGATGTAAATGTACGCAAAACATCTAAATCTGTATTCTCCTCATCCATGGAATGCATTGCACGTATACTACCACCATTACCATGAATTAAACTCTCAAACTTATTCTTCATATTCTCCACAATCGTCGATCTCCTCCGTGCCTGTTTCATCTTTCGTCGTTTCTTGGCACTCTCATCTAAAAACGCCGTGTCGACACGTAATGCCTCCATGCGTTGACTTACATCATTTAATTGTTCGGCATAAAATTCGGAAACTTTGGTAACCTCTTCATTGTACGTACGTTGGAATAGAGTAAGTTTGTCATCGGCATCTTCGTAGGCTTGGAGTAGCATAGCCTTTTCATTGGCAAGGCCGAGGTAGGATGTGACCTTGAGAAAGGTGTTGCCAAGGCCAAGGTGTGAGAGGGAGCTGAAGGAGTCACTTCGTTTGAGGGAGTTGGTTAGTTGGGAGTCAGATCTGTCACGTCTCTGTGTAGTATTGTTCTTGCTTTCTGCGGGGTTATTATTAGAGAGGAGGGGCGTGTCCTCTGAGGCATCTGCTGCGGCCGCTAAGGTTGTTGTTGTTGCAACGTCCACAGTTTGAGGTAGCGAATTGGAACTTAGCTTCTTCGTCGTTGTCATCATCATTTCAAACGGAACTACAGCACCCCCTTTACTACTACTAAATCCACTCATTAAACTATTCCCACTTGCCGAAGCACGCAGTTGACGTTCGTGAGCAACCTCGGCAATCACCGATGCGGGCATACGCGCGAGTAATTCATCTCGATATTCAATGCCACTCTTGGCACGTTTAAGTACGGCCTTTAGTTTTTCGTAGTCGATGTAGTTGTTGGACCATTTGTCTACCTTGTTGTCTTCGAGTTTCAGGCCGAATTCTACCATTTTTTTTGCTAAATGGTCGTTTCATTCGTTTAATTGGATTTAATGATTTTTATTATATGTCATGTCTCGGTGAGGAGCTGAAAGGGACGTAATTTTGCAACAACAACTACGACCGAATGATAAGCGCTACTATCATCATCAAAGCGCTCCACGAAATGATGATACCAATACATAACAACAACACATACAACCTCATACAACAACGCCGCCGCTAACGGTGTTCCTCCTCCACTCCGCCCCCGCCTGCAGAGCAACTTCAAGATTCTTTTGTGCGCAAAAGGAGGGCTACACTCACAATGATCGAGTTCCTATGTAAGTTTATTTTTCTTTGGGGGGGGGGGGCGAGCGCGGGCAAATGATGTAATGTATCATGGTCGTGAGTCACTGTGACTTTGTCTCTGTTGGGTTGCAAGAGCCAAGAGCGGCGGAGGCTTGTTTGAGGGGTTTCATGTGGGTGGCGATGGAGATGGTGCCGTTGCCCATTACGAGGCCGAAGAGCGGAATAAATTACGAAACCCGTCATGTCGTTGCCTGCGTTGATTTCTTAATGTAATCATCATGTATCATCGATGAGCGGAGCTTACACCTTTACCACGATACTATAGACGGAGATGCACTGACGGGTATAATTCAACTATTCATGTTGTTGTTGATATACGGCGTGGGAGATGGCCGACATAGTGCGATGATGAGATTTGATAATCCATTACATAAAGTTAATACATGTATTTCTTTCTATCACTCAAATGATGAGACAATGAGACCAAAATTAATAATAAAATATTTAACTCCATTGAGTCTTCACCTGTTGCAGTATTCAGGGCTCAGAATTTGCTGAACAAAGGATGAGGCAAGTATAGAAACATTTCAGCCATACAGTAGCACCGTTACTTCGTCACTACTTCCAAGTGCCCCAACAATTAGCCTCCCCTCATTGATATACCCCATATTCGTTGAACTTGGGAAAAACTACCTCACCAAACAAGGGTTTGTACACATTCATGATAACTTCTTTCCCCTTGCCCAGGTCAGCGTGCTTATTTCTCATATCTTCTGGCCATTCATAAACGTTGTCACCATACTGTTCATTGTTTGATGCGAAGAAGTCAAATTGCTTGAATTCTTCAAGAATATAATCTCCATAAAGATCCCAGCTCCATCAAGCATCATCTGGCAATCTCTTTAATGTAATATATGCCAAGAAATGAGGAGATCTGATGAATTTAGAGCCGATTGAGTATATAGGGCATCCTTAGGCCCACATCCTGATATCTCCATAGATGCAATCGCCCACCGATCATTTTCCAAGCACGCCAAGATGTCATCATCTGTGGCCAAACCAAGATTCTTTTGAAAATGAAACTCTACTTTAAGTTGCTGAACAAACTTGCTTTCACCAGAACATGCCATTTCTTTCAGCACTCCGTGTTCGCACCCTTTGCAGTCTAGATGCAAGATGTCAATGTTTCTTCCTTCATGTCCCATGAGCTTGATGATTTCTCCCAACGTTTTCAACTTCGATGGGTCCAATGCATCATAAGACAAAGAATGCGTTTTGCTGACATCAACACCAGCCCCCTGCAATCCCAACTGATGGAACGTAACTCCTGGGGCCTCATCTTTCTTGAACTTGGATGTGGGATCAAATGCAAACACATCACATCCAAACTCCTTTGCAATCTTCTCTTCCCATTTGGTATTATCATTGATTCCAAATGAATACACTAGGCACTTGGGTTCCTTACTCTGTAAGGCCAAATCACTGGTGCAAAATGCTTGCTGTTCCCATGTTCTACTAACCGGAATCTTCAGTGGTTTGGCACTGTCAGCACAGCGTATTGATGGGTAACAACCAGGCATGGTGAAACATCGGAGGGTATTCATCTTTTGACCATTGTGTGTCAGAGGGAGATGTGTATTGCCAACATGTCGGAGGTGGCTATCTACACTGCTTCCTCCCAGAGCAGCAAAAAAATTTATTGCAAAAAATGCAACTATTATACGTGGAGTTGAAGTGTACAAAGATCGCCGGGAAGCAGGGGCAAGTCGCCGAGATGGAAATTTGGAGGCTCTTGGTAGCACAGTCATGGTGTCTCTTAGAAGTTGATTTCGGTGTAGTCTTACCCAGACGAGTTTTATTCCAAATAAAGTTTAATAGCTGTTGCTTAGCTAAACAAGTAGACAACAATCGCTTTTGCTTCATCAGCAGCAAGAACAGCGTGAGCTGCGTGCTTCATGGAGCAGTATAAAAGTATAGGCCGCCGTGCTTCGTTATTTACCAGGGTTAGGGAGGAATTATCAAACTTCACAGCTCTAATTGACGACCTCTTCAACTTCAATAAACACCTCTTCTACATCGTCCGACACCATTCCTAACCAAGACAAAACTCTTCGTACGTTTTCAATGGTTGGAGCAGAAATTACATTAGTAGTGACAGGAGGGGACGGTGGTTCTATGGACTTCCGGGTCGAATTGGTTGGTGCCTTGGGACTTTTGGTTTTCCTTGGTGCCTTGGTTTTCCTTGGTGCCTTGGGACTCTTGGCTTTGGCACTCTTCGGAGATATGGTCACGTTGTGGTTTTGAACATCCACATAACTAGCAGCGGCATTAACTCTAAGCGTCAAAGTGATAAGAGCTGCAAGAAGAACAGTGCCGTATAGTGTCAATGGGAGGGCTTTGGTCCACTTCTTGGTCCAGGAAGAGTAATCATTGGAATGAGTAGTATTATTGCCTCCTTCCTCAAGGTCAGCGTCAGCGAAGTTGCCAGGAAGTGTAATCTCCGCTATCTCCACCTCCACTTCATTGGCATCGGGCGAATGATTGATGCGATCGATGTTGGTCATCATGATGGACTGGTTGGTAGTTATAGTTATTGGTAGTTATTGATTGACTTGGTTGAATGGATTGAAAGTTATGGGGCGGTTATGGTTATAAAGGTGAGAAGTGAGAACATCTAACTGACATGAGTTGAGTCTCCACCGAGCCTCTAGGACGATTCTTATGATGTGATAGATAGTGATAGGTGCACACCGCCAAACATTAAGCCATCGAGAATTGGCGAGCTAGAGAACAGAAGATTTTCGGGAAATGGAAGGCGTTGAGAGTTTCAGTTGATCTATTGTAGTTGTAGTATGTTAGAATCGGCGAGCTAGATGCAATTTTTTTGGGGGGGTGGAGGGCATGGATGGAGTCTAGAGAGTTTCAGTTTCAGTTGATCTCATTCTCGGAGCTCTGGCTGAGGAACATTTCGAGGCTGAGATGAGATTGAGACGTCTCTCCTGGACCGGGACTCTTTTTCCGACAAGCAGCGTTCGCAAAAGAATCCGAGACACACATACAGCAACCAACGTACTTAGGTACGTAAGTAGCCTTAAGTATGCCTACATTTTAAGATAGATAGCTTGGTGGCGCTATGAATCTGTCGATCAAATCTGCAGATGTGGCATTCAAATCTGTCGAGCAGATTTGGATTTCGTGACGACAGATAGATGTACACTTTTTTGTGTCCCCAGAGTACCAAACCGACATTCAGGTGCACGTGACGTCACGTGACTGATGGGACTCCCAATGGACTCCCCACTGGACACACTGGACTCCGGAGTACACATGCCGCTGTAGCGGTGGTGATTTTTTGACATCCCTCATCTTGGTTAATACACTTCTTGGTTGATAGGATAATCATCAGTGCCTTGCGCGTCCAAGGGACTGGAGACTTAGCGTCTCAGCAGCTGTATGAAAATCACTACCACCCATGTTAGCGTACAATCAAATGAGAACATTTCTTTTCCCTCTTCGATGGTTGGTGCTGAAAAATAATATGATGTAGTTGGTGGGTGAGAGAGGAAAAGGAACAACTTGCCAAATCCATAAAAAGACTGAGATAGCAGTTCTTGTCCGTCCGCTCCCTTCCTTGATACTCTCCAATCTCCCCAAATTCATTTGTATCTGTATGATTATTGATAGAGATTAAGGTCGGCTCGGCTCGTTGGTTGATTATGCCTCGCTTGTCGTGTGTGCGTTGAGCTTGTGTGCGTTGAATCATAAAAAAAATCCTCTCCTCGCTCACTTCTCAGTAGGAAATCTGTCATAGCTTTCTCCTGAGTGTTGACATCTCACGGCCGTACGTAGAACTGTACTAGTTCCTTTCATGTAACAAAATTTGAATTCCTACGTTAAATACGTGAGAAGTACCGCCGCCGGAAGGAATCCGCTGTTACATAAGTAACACTCTCACGGCGGGGCTCAGGCCACCCCTCCTATGACCATGGACGACTACATTTAGCCATAACTCGGCAACAACATGGTTATGTTCTACACGCTGCTTTCAGCAGTAAATGTTATTCTCATGGTCATTAGGATCTCATAGATACCTTACTTGCCCGCTAATTCCAAAAATTAAATTCAAGGTCTCACTTATTGAGGGCAATCTCTATTTTCAACGTATCTAGATCTTAGATCTTCATGCTTCAGCTACGATATTGATAGCGAATGAAATTTTACAGTAATACATCAGATGCCGATCTGCTCTCAGTGCAGTCAACAAAAGGCTAGGGATGCATACACAAAGGCCCAGCTGCACAAAACAGGTGCAACGAGACGGTGCAAGCAGTGTGTCGAGGCCGAAGGCAGCCAGGAAGAATTCTCCGCAAGTGCCCGTCAGAGTGAAATCATCGCGAGGCAACAGGAGGAAGCAGTGAGGATTAATGAGATGGAAAGGCAGAAAAGAAGTCGTCAAGATGTTGCTGAAAGAACCGACCTATACGAGAGAGCGTCTCTTCACCAACCTCCACCAACGCCGACTCCACTGTCAGGGACGTTGAGAGCAGAAGTCCAAAAGCGTATCAGAGCAGCAGTGGCAAGTATACAGGAGAGAGGAATACCACCCGACGTTGGATTGGATGGATTCGGCACTCAACAGTTAGCAGCAAGACTTTGGCAGGTTTCGAATAATGAACGCATGATATGGCTCACAATACCGCTCTTGATGGGTTTGGTGTATGGCGAACGCAAAATCAACGACAAGTTTCATTTCATGCGGGGTGAAGACCCCAACACATTATTGATGTGGGTTTGCCAATATAAGTTCCTTGGTGCACAATATGGTTACTGCGGGGGAGATGACATAGTCGCTCTTGTCCTAGCAGCTGCGGCCGATGTTTCTTTGAGGATTTCTAATGGATGCAATGCACTATTCTTTGCTGTGAAATACACATCAGCCAAATGTGTTGAAATGCTGTTGGATGCAGGAGTTAAAGTTGATGACAGAGATTTTTTGGGGCAGACTATCTGGAAGAATGCACTTGAGCGTCCGACCCGAACATTATAAATGTCCTCATTGATCGATGCAACAGAACAATTCCTGTTGACAAGGAAGTCATGCCTGTGTTAGATTCGGAAGAATGGACTTCCGCCGTACCTTACACACTACCTGACAACATGCTGGTCACATATATTGCTATGTTAACTTTCACTGACAACCCAACAACGATTCCTATATCATGGCAAGTAGTAGGTGCCCCAAAACCGGAAGATTTGGCGACAGTTCTCGTAAGAGTTTTACAGGCCGGTGCACGATTTTCGCCAATAAACTGGCATAGCCTCGATCCATTGGCAATTGTCACTCATATTGATACACCATCGGTGAGTTCAAGATATTCCGAACCACAGCGTTATACGGCTCGCTTACTTGGTGATGTGGTTTATGGCCGCTGGATGCCTAACGAAATCATGAAGGAGGTGCAAAGTGTCAATCACAGCTGTTCACCTGATGATACATGCGCTATTTGTCTCACCGATATGGAACCCTGTGATAATCCGGTTACTCTCTATTGTGGCCACAAATACTGCTTGGAGTGTATAAAATCATTTGGGAAGGCCAAGCTTAATGGAGATCTTACGCACCGGATTTCCTCTGTTGAACTAAACGAGGCTGGTCAGGTAAGACGAGCCAGGGTGCGTGCAGAGGGAACGGATAAGCGCTGTCCAATTTGCCGACGACTTTTATGTGGAGATCTACTTGATCCGTATTACAATGAAAGATATCGAAGTCTAGTTGGACTGCGCCTTGGTATTGACCGACATGAAGCTGGGGGGGAAGTGACTGGGGGAACGCGTCGAGGGCCTCAACTTCTTACAGACGAACAGCTCAGGTTTGAATGTCAGATCATCATTGACAAAACAGAAGGAACAAGAGAGTCACTGCTAGAAGAGTTGCTGCAAACAATGAGAACATCTTCTCAGTTGGGTTTTGATGTAAAAGATGGTGCCAAAACCTTCTCAGTGAAAGAAGAGAACATAAGAGTGGAACTGAGCATCAGCGCTTCTATTATATACGGTACTGAAAACAAAACAGTGCTTCATGCGCCTCAGTGGGGACCAGTGGTCGTTCCGATCCAAGTCAAAGATGTTCCTATCCTAGCATCGCTATCTCCAAGTAGTATCTTCACAGTGGTCCCCAAGGCTGTCGTTAGAACGTTTGGGCTTAAGACCAAGCCCATTACCTCGTCCCAATTCATTGATTTTTCGGGTAAGCACGTTGATGTTGCAGAGGTAGTTGACGAATTCCGATTCTATCTAAAGAATATCGAGATATGTCTGAACAACGCTGTTGTTTTGAAAAATGAACCCAGCTTTGTAAAAAGTGTGCAACTTGGAATGGATTTCTTTGAGAGCGCCTTGTGGACCCGGTGCAGTGTACGGCTTCAGGACGGACTTTATGTTGTTAGTGATGGCGGATACACCTCGCACATGTTCATGAAAGATCAACCCGATGAACTCAGATATTACTCTCGAGACGGTAAAATATGTCAGGTGCCATTCATCCACGTCAGGGACTTGGCAGGTGAAACGTCACTGCCAATCTTAAGTCTACCCGGAGATTTCTCTGCTCAGTGTGGTGAATGTCAGTGGTGTTGTAGGTACTTTCCTTGCGATGGAATGCTGAAGTATGATGACAATAATGGTGGTGTATCTACTCGAGAGTTCCGCTACTACTGCGATGAAGATTGTAAAGCCAAAGGAATGGCAACTCGCAGCTGTTGAACGCAAGGATACCGAGTTTGCTTATACGTGTTTTGACATCAAATGACATCATGCTCTATAAAACGATGAGGGTTACCTTCAGCGAAATCAAGCAGATAAAGAACTTTTACTCGTTGATACCACAAATTGGAGAGTCAACTGCAGAATATCCTTGAAGAAACGACAATAGCGGTTAGCGGTTTGTTTCCCACCACTTGGACTGCTGGAAGTGAAAAAGGAAGAGCTTGCAATAAGGGAGAAAGTTCCAAAATTATCCAAGGCACTCTGTCGTGGATTTAACTTTGGGTGTCGAGTAGTAATAATCGAGGCAGCTTGGATGAAAAAGTCGGTTTCCGTTGGATGGGTGATCTAGAATCTAAATCCGTGACAATGTTTCTTTTGCTCGTTGTTCATATAGAAATAAACTATGTGGTCAATCATCGTTATTACACCTTTATAGTTTATCGGGTTAACGCAACAATCATCCCAAACGTCTGCACCCAATAAGCAGCGACACTGAATCTATAACTCGTTACTCTTCTGTATACCACCAACGCAATACATCCTTCACTCCCAAGGCTTCATAAATCGCTGACATTTAGAAACACATACTATTTCCGACAAAAGCGTTTGATCATTAACGAATGGTAGCCTGCACAAATTTGCACACGGCAACATTGGTTCCGTATGGTAACTTCAATGATTACCAACTGCTGAGGTCGATGATGATCCATTGCCATTGTTTACTGGACTTTTGTGAGAATCGATATCGTCAGAAAAAAGAAAAGTATTTACCCCAATCTCCGAGATCACCATCAGTGTAGATGAAAAAGAACCCCCATCAATAGTGTGAATGTATGAGCTAAAACATCAGCTCTGTAGATTTCAACGCAACTGTACGATAATGACTGTGACTGTGGTCACCTGTCACGCCCTTTTCAGATACACTAATTGTTGGTAGGGATGGTTTGCGAGTAGTGTAATGTTGTGATGATAGAATAGACCCACCAGATGATTGATGGGGACGTGCCGCGGTCCGAATCGCCAACCCTTGTGAATTCTTGTTTTTTGCCTTGGTGTCAGCTGGCATAGTCATAGTAGGTTGCTTACTTAGTTGACTTTATGCCAAATGCCGTTGCAATTGCATCTAGTAGATTACTTTGGTTTGCAGCAACTGATGGAATCAAGCTGATGATCAAGCATAAGCCATTCTTCGAGGGATTAACGCTTCTTTAGAAAATTACTTTCATTAAATAGCCAGTGCTATTATACCACCTTGCAGACCGCGCACGACATCTTAAGAGCTATTCCACCTTTCCTCATCGTAACCAAACACCCAAGCGGCCCATTTCTGCTCTTCGGTCAAATCTTTCCACCATTCATCGCACCACTTTGGGCAAAGTTCTTTTCCTTTGTCCCAAGCAACCTGATTGTATCCAAACAAAGCAGCTATAGTGATAGTGATATAACAGAGAGGAATCGTAAAGATGGGCAATACAGTTTGTCAGCATACAAACTAACCACAATATTGACAGTCACGAACCCTACTGCTGCTCGTTAATCAAACAACTCACCGGCTTTCTGCACACATTCAGGCAGTTCAATCCAATCGTAATCGTCATAGTATCCGATAGGAACCAAAACATCAGCTGAACATTGCTCGACCGTCGGTGTTACTGTTGGCTTTTGCGAGGGTGACGTAGATGGCTCGCTTGTCGGTGCTACGGTTGGATTTTGCGAGGGTGACGTAGACGGTTCGCTTGTGGTTGGAGCAGGAGACAAAGTTTCATTTGAGGTTGGCTCACTTGTGGTGGGAGCTGGTGATACCGTCGGAGCTGTGTTATTTGCAGTGACATTCACGGTTGGCTCATATGTTGAGGGAGCTGGGGATACAGTCGGAGAATCCGTTGTGTTTGCGAGCGTCAATTGTCGAGCATACTCATCCCCACCACCGCGGAGGCGGAGATTTTTTTCTGAGGCAGTGGAGGCACCCAAGTTGAGCACAAGGATAAGTGTAGAGGCAAGCTTCATCGTTTTGTCGAAATAATCTGTTCTCCGAAGTAAGACTTCGTCTAATTGTGTGAGCGCACATCATATCTCTAGTCTCTATTCACATTCTCACAGAACGAACTTAACTCAACTCAACGCTCCAGAAGTGCTACATATCATGGACGGGGTTTCTCAGCGTTGGATCGCCACAGCTGTTCGCATCGCATATCGTTAGAAAGAATTGCGGCGGCACGATGGTGATGGTTCCTGATCAGCGAAGATGTGAGAAGGAATACTGGCTGGGCCTCTCGCTGGAGGTCGGAAAGAATGGGGAGAAGATGAGAAGAAAAGATACGCAGATTTCGGGAGAAAGAAGAAAGAGAGAAAGTCGAGGTCTGTCGTCTGTCCTGGTTTGTCCACTCCCTTTCAACTGCGCATCATCATCAAAATAACTGTAACACTTGATGGTAATAAGTTATAGAGAGATGGAATATAACAATAATCTTAGATCGGTACATATTCATCGCCAGCATCGCCGCCCTCTCTCTGCGACAATTTTTCTACCCGCCCAATGCTGTCACTGTCATCATCGCAGCATCTTCGAAAACGTTGCGCTGGCTGCATCATAGCTCGTCGCAACATTACATCAGCACAAAAGCGAGCACTGCTAAGAAAACAGCCCAACAATACATCCGACGCAACAAACTCTAGCCAACTGCCATCTGTAAATCATTTCGGACTCAAGGATATACAAAAGGCACCACATATGCAATCAAATGTGTTTGAAAGCACTGCCGCTGGAAAGAAAACGGGAGTGTTGGATGCCATAAAAGCCAATCCGTTAGTTTTTGCGATCTTCGTATTTCCCACCGTCATGATGGGAGTTGCATTGATTGTCAGACCAGATTTTCGTGCGCAAATATTGGGTACAGGAGTCGGCAAGGGCGATAAGATAAGGACAGACGTATCTATTAGTGTGCCAAAAAATGCCCCGGCGCCTGTTTATGAGGAGGCTGATGTAATTCCAGCGAACGAAGAAGATTCAAAGGATAAAAGGGAAGAAGGTGTATCTCAGCAAACTCCATCGACAACTAGCGACAATCAGCAACAGAACGCCACAGTACCCTCAGATATTGCAAATGAAGTAGAGGGAGGCAAAACGAAAGATTTGATCTATGCTCTTGGTTTTCGGTCGCACCCATCACTTTGATGTAGACCGATGAAAATAAATGTCAGGAGAATTTGTCTACAAAATGAATCATCTGATTTGCATGTTGTCTGTTCTTTGAGAAGAATTGCTTGGGAGCCTCGGCAGCTTTATGATTGTTCAGAAATAAAATCAGTTGGGGGTAACGACGCCCTCCCAGTCCCTCATCAAGCACGACAAGTATTCCAGTATTGTTTGTGCATCCATCGATCACTCATTCTGTGGTAAGACACAGGTTTTTAGCATTGGCAATAAATTAATCATTATTCGGTCTTGGAGAATCCAGTTCAGTCAGTTAGGCCACCCTAGCACTCATCTGTTTGAGCCACAACCAACCCTTCTTTGTCCTGCCCGATTGGTCAACTATGGTAATGGAACACTTACCCCCCCACACACACACACTATCTGCAAGAGATGAAATAGTGCATCTATCTTCTTTACTCTCTGTTGTTGTATTGAGTTTAGGTACCAATACCATAAACCAGACCACAACTAAAACAATGGCGCGCTGCGCTGCGGAAGCTGGCAGCGCCAAGATGTCGCTAAAGAAAATAGCGAGATAAAAAAGATGGTCAACATCACCGCCATTCATTTTGCGTCCGAAAATACCTAAATTTGTCTGGATTGCTTGCTTCGTAGCTGCCGCCGCTGCATACTCAATCTGTTCAGCACTGCTATTTACAAACAAAATGGCAATGAAAGGGGCAAAAACACAAGCGTCTGGAAAGCCCAACTACGATCCCAAGAAACGCAAGTTTCAGAACAAGAAGTCATCCTCCGATGACAACCTAACACCTGCCAACAAAAAGCGCGCTCTCAAGCACGAACGTCAATCTCATCGCAAGCATGCTTCCTCAGTTCAACCTGCCAAGGAAATTTGGAATCAATTGCGCGTTAAGACCAATGATAAGGAAACCAATATTAAATTATGTGGAGAATTGCATCAACTGTTGAAGGGAAAGTGTTTGGAGGTTGCAATGCAACATGATGCCAGCCGATGTGTTCAGGGAGTATTGCAATATGGTAACGAGCAGCAGCGTTTGGAAGTTGTAAAAGAATTGTGTGGAGGAGACACCAAGAAGGATGACGACACAAAAAATCAGAACGTGAATTTGGCCGAGCTATGTAAGATTCAGTATGCTCATTTTGTGGTGTTGAAGATGATCAAGTATGGTGGCAGGGATGAAGAGTGCATTAAGTTGATTGTCAAGGTATGTTCAACCATCATGTTGATGTGTTCATCGTTTTTTTGCTTTTGTCTTACATTTGTCTCCTTTGTATTACTTGGAATGCAATAGAGTCTTAAAAGGCAAATGAGCAAATTAGCGGTTCACTCTGTTGGAGCTCGCGTAGTAGAACTACTATTTGGCACATTTCCTCCCAAATCAGTTGCTCCATTGAAACTTGAATTGTATGGGCCACAATACGCACTATTTGCTTCGGTTAATTCTGATGACAAAAGCAGCCCAACTCTTCCATCTTTGACAGAATTTGTTGAAAACAACACTGACAAACGTGAACCAACACTATCACATCTCCAGGCTCTACTTCAAAAGGGACTTGATAAATCCCTTACTGGGTTTGGATACTTTCATTCACTTTTACTTGACTATGCTTCTATCGCTTCTCCAGATGATATTCGCAGTTTCCTCGCTCCAGCGTTGGCAGAGCATTCATTGCATTTGCTCTCCACCCGAGCTGGCACAAAGGTGGTTTGTGAATGTGCTGCGTATGGTACCGTGAAGGATAGAAAGAAGATGTTGAAATGTCTCAAGGGATACACCCGATCCTCTTTGAAACACAGAGATGCGTACTTGGCAATATTGAGAATGTGTGATGTTATGGACGACACAGTATTGGTGAATAAGATGTTGCTCGGTGAATTACATCAAAATCCTGATGAAAAAACTGAAGATGGAGAGGAGAATAAGCCATCACCTATTTTGGATTTGGTGCTGAGTGACACTGCATCAAAATTATTTCTACTCTTATTGGTGTCTAAGGAGGAAATGTCCACTTCCGATGACGACAAAGCAACCCCACGTTGGCACAAGTTTCTCGACCCTTACGAAGTCTCGGCTCTGCACCAAAATCCTACCGTTACTGAGAACGGGGAGACGGTACCCACATCAAAGAAAGAGGGTGAGACTAGACGAAGAGAGTTGCTTGTATACCTGAAAGAGTTGTTAGTTGATGTTTGCACCAAGCACACAGAAGAATTGATGAGAAGCAAGCCAGGTAGCAAAGTGCTGATCGAAGTATGTGAGAATTTCGCTACTGATGAGCTGTTCCAAGCCATTGTAGATGTGTGTGCTGATGAAGGAAAAGATGATAAGACATTACCTCTCTTGGAAGACCCCGTTGGACATTTGACTATGAAGCATCTTTTCACATCCGAGTCGAAGAAAAGCTCGGATGATGATGATCTATCTCTTGCACGCATGTTTTACTCGAGATTTGAAGAGGAATTGGGAACTATAGCGACCTCAAATCGAGGAGCGTTTGTGTTATCTTCATTGTTACAAACAAGCGTAAAACATGAAGCGAAAAAAGCCCTCCAGGGCCACAAGAAAGAGATCACCAAATTGGCAAACGGTGGTAGAGACCGGAAGAAGTTAGCTGGGTGCAAGGTTTTGTTAGATGAATTGAAGTAAGATAATAGTTGCACCTTTCATGTATTGATTTGAGTTATAGTATGGTAGACATTACTTTGTAAACATCAGCTGAAGTCACAGCTAACTCATAGCTCTACAGGTAACCCATACAACACGATCACTTCTTGTTGGCAGCTGCATTAGCCTGCTGCTGCTTTAGCTGCTGCTCTCTCTTCTCCGCACTACGCTTCTTCACTTCACGATAGAAGCCTTCATACTTTCGAAGCGCCGTGTCCTTTTTTTTTGATTCATCACGTTCCTTACGCAAGTCTGCAGCTAATTTCTTGATCATTTGATCTCGTTTTTGCAGCTCCAGCGCAGATGCAGATTTGACGTAGGCACTATTTCCTACAGGGTTGTCACCGCTGGCGTGCTTGTATTGCTCAAGTGCTTCTTTCACCTTATTGAATCTTTGATTATAATCGGCTTTGAATTGAGCCATCATTTGCTTTGCAGCCTCAGCCTCAGCCCTTGCTGCCTTGGCTTCCTCCACTTCTCGCATGAGCTGCGCGTTTTCATTCCCTAGTCTATTCAAACTGTCCATGAGCTGCATAAGTTGCTTGGCATTTGTTGAAGTATTAACTTGGTTCAATCCTGAGGTCTGTTGATTCCGTTGGTGCGAAGCAGCAGCAGTGGTGATTGCAGAAGAAGCCAAAATACTACCCTGGCCACCGCCTCCTCCCCACCAACTCTGATCAAGAGAGGCATTTGGAGTTATCTGAACTCCCTGTTGTTGTTGAGAAGTCGGTGATATTGATTCGGAAGTTGATGTAAGCGCATGAGCTGGTGGTTTGCCAACGCCACCGGGTAAGTGTTGTTGTAAATGATTTGCTCGTGAACGAACACCAGCTGTGCCCTGTTGTTGTTTGGCAT
Source organism: Skeletonema potamos (assembly GCA_036940105.1). NCBI lineage: Eukaryota > Bacillariophyta > Thalassiosirophyceae > Thalassiosirales > Thalassiosiraceae > Skeletonema > Skeletonema potamos. The sequence continues at coordinate 16,811 of JALLBJ010000112.1, forward strand.
TTGGCTTTCGCCCACCAAATATGCCAGACGTCCACATTGACGATGATGACATGTACGATCCACCCAACAAATCATTAGGACGGGATGCAACTGCTGTTCCTAACGAAGCAACAGATGTTCCCATTTCCAACGCCATATCCATGGACCGAAGCTCCTTCTCGAGTTTCATCAAATCATCTACTGGATTGACTCCACCATCTCCACGCTTACCATTGGTCCGATTCTTCTTATTGTTCGTTGTTGAATGCACCGGCACCTTTGATGACTCTGTCAATTTCTTATTCGCATTGAGCACTGTCGACCGAGCTAAAAAGGTAGAGTTGGTAATATCATCTTCGTGATTGGCCGTGTCCAATGCACCGCGAACTGCCATACGAAGTCGCTCGTTGCTAGATTCCGATTCTCTCCGTCTCTTCTCAGCCGCTGCAGTAGTAGCGACCGCTAAATCGCCAACTCTGCTTGCGTTGGTAGGTCCCTTGTTATTTACATCAGTATTGACATCCTTTGCAATCTTCGACACCATCCTACCACATTTATCAACTTTGCCCATATTCCATTTCACACCCATTTCCCCCAGTGATTTTGCCGTACGAGCATGGCCATTGGCCAATATTATCATTGATTTGGCCAATTCTTCACTTGGGGAGAGTGTTCCTACAATTCTCTGATTTACATCTCCTTCATTCTCCAAGCCTAATAATTTCTTGTACAAAAATTGAAAGGAAATTGCTGCTTCCGTATGTGCATTTGCTGTTTCCACATAGAGATCATTATCGACAATTTCGTCACTCTTCGTCTCCTGTTGATGTTCCTTTTCTTGGAGCACAAGAGCATTCGTCATGGAACGAGCACGGCTAGACTTTGCTGCAGCTTCCTCTAACAAAATGGTTACATCAGCACCGTCTATAGTGTTTGCATTACGACTACCAGCAGCTGCAGCTGGTCCACTTAGTAATACAGCAAGTAGATCCATTGGCTTCGAATCCTCTTTGTTTGTACTAGACTTTGTATTTTTCACCGGTTTACTACTTTTCGTCGACTTCTTACCTTTGGAACTTGCAGCTTGACTCTGATGAGTGTTGCCGCTAACACTGCCACCACTGCTACCACTCAAGTGACGAAACGGTTTGTAATACTTTTCATCATCTAGGTCAATCTCCTCCATCATGTCGGACGAGGCAATTACCAACAAATCGTCATCAAATTCGTCATCGGGTTCTGACACTTGTAGGAAAACATCTGATGTGTTTGGTGTAATGTGATTATTCGTTTGGGTTGCTGATGGCACATTTGCATATGAATTTGGCACATTGTTGTAATGATGGTATTGTGACTGTTGCTCATGCGGCGCATCATAATTGTTTTTCTGTCTGGAATCACTACTCCCATTCATCCGCTGTTGCTGTTGCTGGGGCTGAGAATTTTGAGAAATATTCGAATAGGAGAGCGGACCAACAGGCGGAGTTGGAGGTGCGGCACCATAACGATAATGTCCCGGTATAAGATTATTGTAGAGCAGTCCACCTGATTGCAGTTGTTGTTGCGGTTGATGCGTTTTTTCATTTTGTTCCGAGGAGGATTGTTGGTGTCGATGGTGATGAGCAGGCTGCGGATAAACTTGTGCCGCCGAAGAATGGCCGCCCGACGATGGACGTGAAGGCGTACTCTGACCACTCATTTTGTGTTGTTGCTGCTTCTTTGACGTCGACCACTACTAGCCTTCTATTCGGCACTATTGGAATATAGAAGAGTCAACATCAAATTATAACAAAAACTTCACATAACTGCAGTTGTGAAGTTTTTGTTATTTACGAATCTAACCGTAGATATTGCCTATCTATGATATTGCCGTCTACTTATTCATATCAGCGCCCACGCAACAATAAAAAAATAACAAATACATTGAAGTATTAATTTATGGACCAATCTAATTCTCTATTATATGACCTCCCATTATTCCATAACTTATCATTGGGTAGTCAACAACCATTTCAAAACGCTATTATGATCAAGCAACTATGTAAGTTCAGCTATTGCAGATTGTTTGCTAATCACATTTTATTATGTGCCGATTTTAACTTTTGTCTATACATTATTTTTCATCACTGCCTTATGTGTACGCAATATATATTATACATCGTTTCATTCTGGGGGGGGGAAACGAACACAGTACAAAAGATTCCAGGTGGGCAAAACGTACAGGCATTCGTCGGCACTTCTCTCCTTGTGGGTTTATGCGCCATTCCGGTCTTTTCCAAAGATACTAAAGCTGGGCACGATTTGTTTAGTCAAGAGAAACCTCAAGCGATTGTGGACAGTGAGAGTAAGTTACGGAAGGAATATATTGAGGCTAAGAAGGAACAGCAGCAAGAATAATCGCAGTAAGAAGAGAACCGATAGAAGTATAATACATATACAAATCAAGTAAAAAATGGCGAATAATGCAAACAACGATGATGCCGAGAGCATGAGGCTTGCGTTTGAACAATTCATGCTCAGCGGGGGCAAACACAAAAACAACAACAATCAAGCTGATAAAAGTAATGACGAAGCATCATCATCAGTGGCGACACCACAGTCCGCATCTAGTAAAAGTAAAAAGAAGAAGAAAAAGAAGCGGCCATCCACGGGGGCAACCCCCAAGGGAGTAGCAACACCAGTAGCATCCGCAACGAAGATGAGATCATCACCATCACCAGCAGCAAAGTCAATACCAAACGCTAAGATCAAGAAGAGATATTATCAACTACTACGCTCATTCAATGAAAAGGTCAAAAACTCGTGGATGGATATTGACGGACAAATACTATCAATTTTGCAAAACATTGTTAGCATTCGAGGAAGGTTACCTCCCGAGTGGAAGATATTGTCACAAGCGACAAGATACCAAACCGCGGAAGAAAGTCCAGAGCAAGATGAGAAATGTGATGATAATAACATTGGAGATGTTTGGAAATCCTATGGTAACCAATCATCGCAATACTTCTCCCACCTACGAATTGAGGACATAGAGCTGGCATTATCTCATGACTTGGAGCAGCACGAAAAAATGCTGATAGGATTACGCTCACTAATGTCGAATATGTCAGAGTGTCATGATACGTTGGGAAGAATTGTGGATAGCATGTGGCAATACCATTTAGATTGCGGCGAAGAAGAAGACGGTGGGTTTGAGGATGAGGGGAAGGACGAAGTGGAAAATATTGTGAGTTGTGTAACTTCGACCTACCAAATGCTTTCAATGGAGTTGTATAAGAAACAGAATATGATTCCAACGGTGATTGATTCCACAGATGATGACATTTTGGGAATTAATGAGATTGGCAGAAGGCATGGTGTCGGGACGAAGAGTCAGAAGTTTGTGCGGGATTGCTGTGAGTCATGGAAGCGTTCACCTTGTGAGGAAGAACTACTATTGAATGTAATGCAACTTGGCGAGTTGTCGTAGGAAGTACAGATACATACCTTGACGTTCTATTTACATTATATGCTTTCGGCATTGTCAAAACTTGTAAGGCTAATGTCTATCCCGACCCCCCCTTTTTTGAGGTGACTGCCTTGCACACCTGATACCACGCCCAATCGTTTGATATCATCCAAGGTTTCGCTGGGAACCGTGCTACTCCAAAGCGCATCACGTAAACTCATTGGATTATGTAACTTGCTAAATCCTGATGACATGGTGGGAGGCCGATAGTCGTGTTCTGAAATATTTCCATCCTCGTCAATGCAAGGAATGACTTCTTCGTCATCTTGCAACAAAGCTGATTGTGATGGATAATTCCCACCCACTTGATTTCTCCTTCGCTTATCAATCCCTTCAAACAAACCAAAGAACCATCCGACAATACCAGAATTCTTCTTGTCCTCCATACCCTCGGGTAAATACTCCTTCCATGTGAACGTGAACATGTGCGCAATCGAGAAAAACACCATCTCGACACAAACTAAATAAGCAATGATTCCATTAGCTACATCCTCACCACTCCATGTTCCAACGTCGGCAATTAACCCGTGACTTCGAATGAAAGAGATTGCCACACCCTGCCAGAATGTGAAAAATACTACTCCCTTAACACAGAGGAATTTACCGAGAGGATGCCAATTGATGGGTGAACTTAGATCAGATTGGACCGCATGAAAAAGCATCACGAGACAGTACAACGCATACATGACCGATACGTTGAGAACAAAAGTTGTGTAGATGTAGGCTGAGCTCCAACTGAACTTCCCTTCTCCGTATATTCCACTCGGTAAAAACACAAATGTTGTCAAGAGAGTCAAGAATGTCTTGAACACAACATATTGAAGTACACCATGTTTGACATTCAATAGAAAATCTCTCCCCATCCTCCATCGTTTCATCCTAAATACAGTTGTCAGGAATCTTCCATGATTACCATAATGTGAGTCCTTGCGACTTAGCAGAGCTGCCATACGGTCTTCTCCCCCCAATAATTCAATCAGATAATACACAAAGCTTTGAATGACATATGCCTCATACAAATCTCGCACCGTGTCGAAATACACTCGTGCAGGTCCGTAAAATCTCAAGCTCAGCCACGATTGCACACTGTACAATGGTACCATGAATAATATCCGTACAACAAACTTTTGTACCTCCGGGGCATACCAATTGTAAAGATGAGAAAGAATCTCTCGAAAACTAAACACGAGTGTTATGACCACACACCCCGCTGCTGAGTAAAATGCGGCAAAATCTGTTTTACCCATGTGCCAGTCATATATTGCCGAATGGAGTAGTATGGGAAAGACTATGAATAGAAATATTGCAGAGGAGGATATTTTGAGTATGTTCCCTAATCGTTTCATTAGTTTGGAGGTGCTCGGGAGGGACTGACGTAGACTGAATTGATTAATTTGTGAATATTGCGGTTGCAGCGGCCCGAATGATGATGTGCTGTTGTTATGGTTCATAGTATGAAGTCCATTATTCGTCTCGTCAGTTGTAGACTCATTGTTGTTGTGGCCATAACTACTGCCTCCGTCTTTTTTCTCTTTACTGGAAAAGCCATAATCGCAGTCTACACTGTCCATATTTGATGGAGGTGGCATACGCAATAATGCAACACGATCGTCTTCGTGTTGTTCGCCCCAAATCGAGGAGCTTCCTTGTTGTGCAGTAGCCGATGATTCAGATGGCGGTATTTCGTGATGATCACCATTATGCAATAGAGAGGAGGAGAGGCTTGGCGATGATGATATCATTCTTAGATATAGTTAGCAGACGATGCTTGCTATTTGCTGCCATTAATTTCGAAGATTGGATATTATGGTGGTGACGATATCTTCGCTGTCTTCCTACATGTTGAACTAATGTTGCCGTGTGATTGCATTGACCTACGACTTACTTCTTTAGTTTTGTCTTGATATGTGTATGTATGTAGTTTGTTGCTCGTTCATAGCTGTTGATGCTAGCTTGTTATGCTATCTGTTTCTTATTATAGAAAACTGACTTTCTATTTTTGGGTTACTAACAGTTCATTTCACTTGGATCATGAAATGAAAAGAATAATATTGTTATCGATTTGAGAAAAAATAAAAATATAATCGATGTAGTATAACTCGGTTGAAGCCGGCTGACAACAAGGGTTCGCATTTCGCTGCTTTCTTGGTTCGCATCAGTCCTCTCACCTCTCACCGCAACCTCCTTTCTTGCCTGTAATATCTACCATACAAACTCAGCCTTCTCTTCAATCAAGAATTGTTGTGGCGTTCTGTTCCCTTAATGTGTTGACCTGCTTCAATTAGTTGGCTCTACTTCGCTAACTTCTTCATTAATTTCAAAAGCAAATCATCGACAAAACTTTCAAATTCACACTTCGCTTCACTCTACTATAACAACAACAACAACAACAACAACAACATGCTTGTATCAGGATTCATGGTTCCCTTCAAGGACGTGCTCAAATGTGAGGCAAGTTCCACAGTAAAGGAGGTTCTTAACCTCATGATGGACTGGCAAGTCTCTTCGCTAGTTATCGTTCTCGAAGACAAGCCTACGGGCATAATTACCAAGACCGACATGTGCTGGTGCTACCACAATGGCATCTCTCTTGATACTCAAATTGGAGATGTCATGCCTTGGACTGCTGGAATGAAAACGATCCAGGCAACAGCAGGTAAGGATGATGCAGCCAAGTTCTTTGAGAAGCATAGTCTCCATCATGCACTCGTGGTAGATGCAAATGACAAGGTAGTTGGGCTCATCAGCGCACTTGATATTGCCAAGGAGGTGGCAAAAGATGCTCGAGCGTGGCCTTACAACCGACACGAGGATGGAAAGGCACATCCTATCGAGACGCATTAAAATCTCTGGGTCGGAAGGCTCTATATTTGTATAACTTGTTAATGTCGTGCATTCATGAATCGATACTTTGATCAAGACACAGGGCAAAAAGGCTTCGACTTAACAAACACCAGTCGTTTTGCAACGGATGACAGGCCTTGTTTTGCTCGTAGGTTGTGTCATGAGTTTTGTAAATATTAAACGAAGATACATTATGGATACAAAGACTTCAACTTACAACTATGACGCTCTTTTTTACGGTTAACATTTAGTTGTTGTTTCTTTCTCCTGTCTGTTTAATCGAAGAAGGCGTTGCGCGTAATTTCACATTTGTACAATCAAGTGGAATAGTTTCTAACACACATCCAATGCCCATCAGAATCATTTCCTTTCGTTTAACTGTTGACTTTCTTCACATATTTTTACTATTCATCAGCAACCTCTTCCTCCTTGAGATTGACTTGTCTATTTTCATCACCATCATATGAATTCACATCAAACTCATCCTCACTACTGATAGGGTTAGCAAGTTTGATTTCCAACAGGTCCTCCATTTCATCCCAAAAGGTTTCATTCACCTCAGGAAAAGTACGGAAGACATCCTGGGCAGCATACTCGTCGCCAACTTTTTCTTCGTTGGGAAGAGTTTTGACCGCCTTGGGTAACACAGCAGCAGCAGTATTGGTCTTTGTTGTCTTTAAAGGTGATTCCATCGCCGCCGCCGCCGCCTTTTCATCTGCTTCTTTCAAAGAAGCCGCCCTCTTCTTACTACTAGTAGTCGACATACCAAGGAGACCTGCCTGCTTGTCCTTCTTGGCACTATGTACTTCATCTGCAATAACGGAGGAGCCTTTTTTGGCCTTTATTGGTGTAGAGTTATGGTTGATAACGCCGAATGCACGGCGGGGCCCGTTGCGTTGTGGTTGACTGATGGTCGACATGTCTTATGTTGTTGTTGTTTTTGGTGTGTAGTGGATAAATGTACTGTCTCTAACGATGATCGTCGTTGTTGTTGTTTTGCGATGACGGATTATTATTCTTACTCTCTATACTATCTAGAGATATGATGGTATGGTAAGCAGTTGGCAATCGGCGATGCCTTGAAATAGATGGAGTCGAAAGATAATGCTGCAATAAAATGCAGGGTGAAAGTCATGTGGTTCCCTTTCTTTCGGGTAATGTCATGTGGCTCTTTTTCTTTCACGAAAATCGGCGAAACACTGCCAAAATTTTGCGAACGGTGTCATTTAACGGTATTTACGTTCTGCATTTTGAGAAGTCGTTTAGCCCATCGGCACCAACTTTTGACGAATGCGAAAGCTGCTCTGTACACAGTACATAAAATCCTCATAAAATCCTTCGAAAGCAGCAGCCTAAAGCAGCGCGATTGCGGCCGACTTGTGCTTGATTGTGTGTTTATTGTTTATGGCATACTGCAGTAGCCTTGAGTCATATCCAAGTTCGTTCCGTCGTTATTGTACTCTACAATATCCATACAAGTATTGTGATAATATTTTCTCATTATCACTTGGAGAGAGGAGCGATGCCACCAACACTCAATTGCAGCTGAAATAAAAAATAAAGCTTTTCACAGTTCTAACAAATCACTTCGAATTTCACGAAATAACTTCACACTTCTCGATTTGGATAACAAATCAACAATGGCACCCAAAGCGATATGCGGAAAATTAATAACCTCGCGCCGTTCGTTCCTTGCTTTGGCATGGACTTTGACGACATGTTTGTCACTATTCTCATTTGTTGTGGCCATTTTCCTTGCCACCAATATTAATCAACAATACACAGAGTACACATACGGGAATGGAAACAGATATTTGGAAGGGGGCGGAGGTAATAGTGGAGATGGAGAGGAGCACCATTCCAATGATCGAGAGAGGGATCAAGACTTCTTTTCATCGCTTACACATAAGTCAAGAGGGTTGTTGTTCGCTCCGGTATACACTACAATCCTCGGATTGGGTCTTTCGTTATATGGATCCACAGTCGTTATTGGATTCATGTCACTTGTTGGAGAGTACATCCCACCATGCTTCAATTTTCGCAGCATGTCAATTGAAGAGGAAGACCCAAGCACAGTTGATCCAGCGCTGGGACCACGCAAATTGTGGGCAGAAAAGATCCATCGGGGAGTTTTTCTGGGAAGTCTTGTCATCTTCTCCAATTTATTAATAGTATGTGCAGTGATATTTGGGGAGCTGCAAGTAAACAATTCCAATAATGATGACGACTACAATATATTCGAAAGCCTGTTCATCTATCGGGTTGAAAGGATAACTTCTGTGTTCGCCGCAACCTGCCTTGTGTTGGCGTTCCTATACATCTTCTTTGCTGTGCTTTACTTGACTTGTGGAGGCATGTCAGATGATGATGATGACGATTTTGATGGCTATCCGAATAGTCCAACAAAGTCGGGGATATTGGAAAATCAGTTGTTTGAAATGCCTATGAAGAAGAGAAGGCGTAGGAAACATCGTAGAGACGAATGGTCCATGGATCAGGGTAAGCAGGAGCCACTCGTTGGAGAAAGGATTACATCGCCTGTGGGTATTACAGATAACGAGGGTTTCATAACAGATGTGAATGATTTGTCAAACGAATCATCAAATTCATGGCAAAATCTGCCCAATTTAACATAAGATATATGTGTCATTCATATTTTCGTCATCAAACATCTATTTTATTATGTGGCAACTTTGATTCCCTGTCTTTTCAATAATAAAGGAATTAAGAAATTGTATTAATCCTCCCAAGTTACTGGTAACGAAATAGTATTCCCTTGGATTGTTGTCCCATTTTTGTAGATGAGAGTCTTGATCATAAACAAACTTCCTCATAGCTGAACAGGCGCGCACATTAAGTGTACAATATCTTCACAGGTGTTTTTTTAGAGTAGCAACAGTGCGTGAATGGCCGCCTCCAATAGGACCTTGGCAAAGAATAAACCCACATAGGACACAAGAGTCCCTGATGAGATGAGATGAATATAAGAATACATGATACCGAAGCCGCAGCTGGAAAATCTGACTTTAAATAGTGTATGTAAAATATGATGCCCTCGTTTCTCTCTCCTCTTCTGGATGCTTGTGGACACTGCAGCAAGTCAAAATTGGCTACAACCACTGTCTAACTTTTTATGGTGAGCGTGTTGTGGCAGCGGTTCTCATTCGATCTCAGCTCATTCTCCATTCCTTCTCCCATCCTAGCAGCATCCTAGCGCTGGCTAGAGTTCATTTTGGCGGGTAAAACCATCAACATCCAACATCCGACATAAATATTATGTACAACACATATTTATCATAATCTCTATTACCAACGACGAAAGTTGAGTAATTGAATCTTGACTGTATGGAATAGAACCGCGCAATTGTGATGAACACACATAGCCAACAACAATGGCACCACTACAGAAATTTGTAAAGGCAGCTTTTACAGTGACTGCGCCGAACTACCAAACTTCTAAAACAAGTAGTGGCGGATCATATATCGGCACGAGGACGTCGTCGTTGCTATCAACTGGAGTAGATGTCGCATCTGTCAGTCTAAAAGAAATGTGCGGACTGTTCAAGGCAGAACCAGCAGACAATCTTTATCTCGCGAGCAATGGTGAACGTGGCGTATGCGTTTACAAACCTGTCAAGAGGGGTGACGTCGTATTGAGTATACCTATCGCAAGTTGTTTTCGGGACGATGAACCGCCTCGGTGGTATGAACATCTCGCAAACGATGAAGCTACCGAAGATGAACACGATATTACCGATTACGAAAGATATTCACCGTCTGGATGGGCGTCTAGGCTGGCAGCATCCATTCTAGATCTCGAGTTGAATAATTCAGAAGGAGAAGTTCATAACGAAAATGATTTGAAAAGGGGGAGAGAGATGTGGCAATCGATGCTCCCTGATGAAGATATTTTGCGTGCCTCACTGCCTGTTCATTGGACAGAAGAGATGGTGGGAAGTACAAAGTGCACGGCGCTGGAATTGGCCATTGATTCAGCATACTTTGCTCAAGCAACTGCGGTGATGACTCTCATGGATGAGTTGAAACAAGTCCTCGAGGATAATGAAGACGAGAAGGAAGCACTTGCTGTTGTTGATTTGGAGAGAAAGTGTCATAATGCCTTGGATATTGTACAAACCAGAGCATGTCGCGTAGAACGCAAGTGTAGTGAGGATGGAGCACAATTGGGACCTCCTCTCCGAATTCTTGCACCAATATTTGATTTCATCAACCATGCATCCAGCCGCACAAGTGCTAATGCCGAGTTTGGAGTTGAAAACGAGCACATGTGTGATATGCACGAGGCGAAGCTGGTTGTACGGGCACTAGGTGATATAGGTGAGGGGGAGGAGGTGCTCAACCGTAACCAGTCTACCCACAAGGGGGGTTTGCTATTCTATCTACTTCTCTAGAGACTACCTTTGCCGTGAAAACAAAACTCAAGCTCAATCAAAAACTCCTAACCTTCCCATATACAATATAATTCGCATCCTTAATAGAAATCGAATTAAATCAGCTTCCTAAATATTATTGTCTTTTCTACTCAGCTCATCGTCGCATCAACCCTAACAATACATTTGCAACGTCTGCTCTATTGTCATCATTATCAGCATGGGTAGCAGTCGTGTCCTCGTCTGCTCCTCCATTTTCTCCACTGTCAGCGTGGTCATCTGGTGAGGATGCATTTTCACACTGAATTCTTGGAGATTCTGGTAGATCATTTTCATTATTACCCCTACTTGAAGGATATGCATCGCCTAACACAAGCGGAGTCTCATCCTTCACGGTACACGTTTTAAGAGAATCGCCTTCGTTTGTTTGAATACCATTATTTGAGTCTGTGTCGCCGTTACTAGCAGCAGTCGAAGCGGCTGGAGGAGCCTCGGTCTTGCGACTGTCATGAGAGGCGTCGTTGTTGATTGTGGTCCCAGCACTAGCCACCGGAGGAGACGTAGACTGAACTCTGCGTTGAGATGATGAATCACCTTTTGTTACTGACAATGCAATAGCCGGAGGAGATGAAGGCTGAAACAGTAACGTTCCATCTTGCAACCGTATACTTTTGTCTTCATTTCGTTCATTTTCTTGCGAAATTTCAACTCTCTTCTCATCATCACTAGTAGAATGAACAGCAGCAGCAGTAGTAGCCTCGTCGTTGTTCCCTTTCTTGTCGCATTTATTTGGTGTAAATGATGCCTTCCATTCAACGTTGGTAGCGTCATTACTCGACGAACCCGATGGTTTTTCTTTTTCACTTGGCTCCTCGTCACTGACAGATACCTTTTCCGCCTTTTCAGATATGGCTTCCTCTATTGCAGCAGCAGCAGCAGCAACAACAACAGCGTCTCGGTGTCCTCCTTTCCCTCCAGTATTATGCTTCACGTTACCTTCGTCCGTATCTTGTTCATCTTCTTTCACTTCATCATCATTTTTCATTTCGACATCCACGACAACATCAACATTATTTTCATCCGTGTCTTGATGCTCGTCTTTCACTACTTCATTATCGTACTTTATTTTGACATCTGCAACAACATCAACATTGAAATCGGTTTCCGTTTCGTCTTGTTGTTCTTCTTTCACTTCAATATCAGCAACGACATCAACATTACCTTCGCCCGTGACTTGTTGTTCTTCTTTCACTTCATTATTACGTTTCATTTTGGCATCCCCCCCCTCCTCCTTTTCCTCATTCTTCTCGGCACTCTTGTAAGGTGACGATAACAAATTATGCTTGATAACAGTCATGGTAGTAGCCTCCTTTTCCTTCTCTTCTTCTTCTTGTCGTCGTTGTTTCTCCTCCCCCTTCATTTTTTTCTTCGCCAACTTTCGTTTCATCTTTCTTTCCAACCGATACAACTCCATAATACTCATAGAGTCTTCGGCTGGTGGTTCCTTCTTTTTGGGTAGGCGGGGTTTCTTCCGTTGTTTTATTGCCGATGCCTTTTTCACAACCTTGCGTGGGAGGTTGGTGTGGTTGTTGTGACTATTACTTTTTGCCATCGCCATTGCCATCATTATGGAATGATTGCTAGGTAGAGCCTCCACGTCCACCTCTTCTGCAGGGAAATCACCATACCCTACTACTTGATTGTTGTTCCAATTACTACTACTACTACCACCACCACCACCAGGTTGCATCATCAAGTTTGCCGCCGTCTGAGAAAAAGGATTCATCATCATCATCATCATCCCCCCTCCTTCTCCATTACCAGCAGAAAAAACGTTCAATTCACCACTTCTTCCACCAACAAACTTCCTCGTATAGGGTTCAATTGCCATAATACAATTCGACACTCTACCATACAAATCATCCAACTCCATTAGAACCGCATTTTGCTGTAAATTCTTTAGTTCATTCAAGGTGGCATCGACAACAGTTGGGAATTTGTTGGCAGCCTCGATGAGATTGTTGGTGTGTTGTTGCTGTTGTAATAATTGTTTTGCGTTGTTGTTATCGTCGAAAATATCTTCTTCGGTAATCGAAAATGAGGTGGCAGCAGCAGCAGCAGCAGCAGCAGTAGAAGTAGTAGTCGTCAATCCTGCCATAACGTCAGGGATCAATTCAATAAGGTAGGGAGTCACCTCTGGTACATGTGACATGACGACGGTAAGAAATTTCGAAATGATTGCTTCATCGTGTGAAAAGTTGTTGCTGTTGTTGTTGTTGCCATTGTTGTTGCCTGACATGAATTGTTTTGTGGTGGTAGAGGAGGAGGCAGCTATCGAAGGAAGAGCCATCTCTGATGAATGTTGTTGTTGTTGCTGCTGCTGTTGTTGTTTCTGCTGTTGCAACGCAATAATAGTATGATTCAACTTGTTGCCAGAATTTCGTAACAATGAATATGCCTTACCACCACCACCACCACCACCACCACCATTCAATAGTCCACCACCAAATCCACCACTACTAGCAGTAGTAGTAGTAGTAGCAGTAGCAGGGTTAGTAGTACTATCCCCAAACGACAAATAAGTTGGTAAATGATGTGACTGCAACTCTTGCTGCAATAACATATTTTGCAATCGATGTATTTCACTACCACCACCACCACCACCACTCCCATCATTATTCGTATTCTTATTTCCAAGACATTTTTCTGCAGTATTATACTGCTGTTGTTTCTGTTGTTGCTGATGATGATGTTGTTGTAGTTTTCCCAAAGTAGTAGTAGTAGTAGTAGTAGAAATGTTGTTGTTGTTGTTGTTGTTGTTGTTGTTAGAGGCAGAAATTCTTCCTAATATTTCTTCTTCTAATATACGACGTTGGAATTGTGCACGGAGGGATTGATTTTCAACAATATCACGTTGATTAGTAGAAGTAGTAGTAGTAGTATTATTATTGTTGGGATTGATGTTAGTAGATGTGGATGATGATAATAATAAGCCCTGTCGCTGCAGCTGCAAAGCATTATATTGCTGCTGTTGTGGTGAAAGGTGATGATGTTGAGCAGAAAGGAGAAGTGGTGAAAACTGCTGTTGTTGTTGTTGTTGTTGTTGATACTGCATCATAAACTCAAGTTGACGCCATTGTTCCAATTCTTGTAGTTGTTCCAACTCACTATAACCAATCATACGCTGTTGTTGCTGTTGCTGTTGTTGCTGTTGTTGTTGTAGAGCCTGATGTTGCTGAAGGGCAATAATGTGCTCCATCGTTTCATTACGGAAGGAGGACGAAGAAGAAGAAGCGTTGTTGTTAATGTTGGCATCATAGAGAGGTGATGATGCGGAGGAGGGGCCATTGATAATCATACCACCATGATGAGGATGATGTGCGGCGAGGAAGGATGAGCCACCCCCAAGTAGACCGTGAGGAGGTAGAGGATATCCACCACCACCACCACCACCACCACCAGCAGCAGCAATCCATGCATAATGCTCTCGAAGTTGCTGTTGCCGCTGCTGTTCCTCCATTTGCTGCTGTTGCTGCAACAACAACTGCTGCTGTTGTTGTTGACGATGATAATAATTTTCCTGCTCCATCAACGAATTCATTAATTTATTCCGTTCCTCCTCTTCACGTAATTGTGTGAGGAATTCAACTTCTGCCATTGCCGCAGCTTGAGCTTGATATTGCTGTTGTTGTGCTGATGCGTAGGCGACATGTTGATGTTGGTGGTGGGCTGCTGCTGCTACTGCTCGAGCTTGTTCTGCCGCCTGGAGTTGTTGATGTTGTTGAACGGCATGTGCTTGAGCTTGAGCTTGTGCTTGAGCAAGGAAGAGCTGATGTTGGCGTTCGATTTCGGGATTCATTCTCTCTCTCGCTCTCTCTCTTCTGTTGATGTGATTAAACTACAGTTGGAGAGGGTGGGGGGGGGGGGGGGAACGGTTTGAATTGTAGAAGGCAGCCTATGGACAACTGCAGTATTATTTGGCGTGAACTCTTCGCTTCCTATGATGTAATGATATTTGCTGTGGCCTTGCTTGTTGGCTATGAAGTTACTACTTCTTGTTGAGAGGAGCGAGGGATGTACCTAATGAGGATAAGCACTGCTGGACAAAAGTAGGCCTTACGTTTAGGCATAGATGCGCGGCTGACGAAGGTTGGCCTGGGTCCTCTTGTGAGTTCGCGGTTTGAAAATGAGCTCGGGCGGGTTTACCGTAACAGGTAAAATGTGTAAAGGAACCTCCGAAAGGAATCCCACAGATCAAAACGCGAGCGAGGGAACAATGAGAGGTTAGTACCGGTAAGGGAGGAGAAGTTTATGTTACACTGGAAATCTACTCGTAGAGTAGGGGTTATCTACTTAAACCAGGGGGGATCATACTCCTATCCTAAGTACTTACGTAGGTACTGATGTAAGGTTGATCGATTGCAGCCGAAGCAAGGGGCTTGGACAGATTTGGCGTACAACAAGGTACGCTCAGAGAGGGTTGCAGAGAAAATACTTATGTATTTTTGCTTATCACTCATACGATGTACGTGCCAAATGCGTCACAATAGTCACGACAATCTTCGAGAATCGGAAGGGAGAATCCCGACATGGGATCACCAGCGATAGGGGATAATCAGGGATAATCACAACAATTTATGAGAAAGAAGGGGAGAACCGTCTCTCTTTCCCTACACCTCGAGGAACACAAAAGAACCCATAAGCGGGTTTGACATTCATTTGGTGCAAGTTGAGGATTCGTTTGAGCATTTGTGGAACGAATCGCGACCCCCCAAGAAGGGGGGCCTCCCATTTGACCGCCTCCTCTCAGCTGGGCTGTCTCACCTTTCATTCACTCCTATCTACATCTACACAAGTACGGTAGGTAGTATCGACCACATAGTTTACAATAATATTAATCATGTTGTCCTAATCAGATAGAAGAAACAACAATTGATAACACGAGACATGTTATGAATACTTCTCACGTAATTGTTAGGCAATCAGATATCTTAGGGTACTTCTCGTCCTCAAACAAACCTCTATTATGACTATTACCTGGTACCTATCAAACACCCACAGGTTGGAAAAAGAATTGGGTTTGGACTGTTTCATTGAGAACAAGAACAATCTCAATGTTGTTTTTCATATTCATACATAGCCTCACTTGTCACATGCTTTGACCATCAGCCATATGCAAAATCTCTTGGAAGTTAACAAGCGAAGTGACTTTGAGTTCATTGAATTGAGGTCTGCTTCCATTCTCTATGTTGAGCTGAAATTTTACTTGACGCAAAGTCGTCTTATTGTTGTTACAGATTACAGACTTATGTACTGCGTTTTCATAGGTTTTCATCCAGGGCTGGAGGGAAGAAATATGGTTTTCTCAAGCAAGGGAATGTGTATCGACCTTTATAGCCTTGTTTATTGGCCTAATTAGCTAAAAGACCGTGATCACAATTTGGCTTTCATTTTTTCTCTCTTGCGATGAGCCGATAGTGAACAAATAAATCGAAGTATCTGGTTATTGGTGTCATTCCGGTAGCCCCTCCCAGAGCATTCCAACATTCAAAACAAAAGAACCATGAAGCAACGCCACCGCAGCCCAGCTGCATCGATGCTACTCGTCATGATCGTGCCATATCTCCTTTTCCCTTGTTCTTGCGCGGTCGCTGTATCGACGGATCGACAAGCCTCGACATCGATTAGACAGCAGCAGGATGAGTCCAATCCCATTTACGATCGCCTCACCGCCACGATGACTGTATTTAATGACCTTGACGTCGCCGTATCTTCGCCTCTCGGAAAAGATTCACAGAGGGAGCAGCTGCAAAGGCATCTCGAGAAGAGTCAGAAGAGGAAACGACAACCAAGAAACTTTGATCTCGCTGGGTATACGGATACTGGAGAGTCATATTCTTCCAAATCGTCCAAGGCAACTGTATCACCTGCTCCATCGGTGTCGTTCGCTCCGTCGGCATCATCTGTTCCGTCATCCAAACCTTCCGAGTCTTCTGCACCAAGTAAAAGTTCACGACCTAGCATCACTACTGCACCCAGCCAAGTTCCAAGCTTGACCCCTTCCGAATCGTCTGCACCGAGTAAAAGTTCTCAACCGAGTCTCTCTACTGCACCTAGTCAAGTGCCAAGCACCTCCAGATATGGAAAGTCTTCCAAGGCCCGCTATTGATTGCGTGAGACAAGATCTCAACTATTTCTTTCGCCCGATTATACTTTGCTTTGTTATTGTATTGATTTCTGTTAATGAACTAAAATTCTCATTGGTTAGCAACATTATTATACATCTGCGACTCGAGAGAACATAGCTTGTTCTTGTATGTCAAGCATGTACTAAGAAAATAGGTATATACCACAAATACTCCTTAGTATACGCAAGGCAACAACTTTTCTAACACGAGAATAATGAAATGGCAAACAAGAATCTGAAAGCATCAACATGCACCAAGCAACGGACGTCAATATACTACTCCACCGGTCACCAACTTTTCTGCTCCACTGAGCTCTTGTTGCAAATAAGAGGGTACCAATAAGAGGTGGTGATAGCAGAAGCAGTCCAATCATTGTTCGTAGGAATACGATTCTTTTCATAGGATTCTTCTCCAATGTCAGAAATATCATTTATTCTCAACATCCATTTTGAAGCAGCACACGATGCTCTACCTCTCCTTCATTGCTGATGTGCTCCATTTTCTCCTCTGTTGTCGCTTCCTTCAATCCACGTTCCTCGTCGTCGTCGGAAGGAACAGAAATATCAACATCACTGCCACCATTTTCAACAGGGATTGCTGATTCTGATGGAACAATAATCGGTGTTACCCGTCGTAGGTGAAGGACTAGTTTCTGTGGCCCTGGTCGACGTTTATTAGGTTCCTGAGTTTGGGAAAGAAAACTGTCCCGCTTCCAACAAAATAGACGCCTAAATTGTTTGTATTGATATTAGTGTCTTCGTCCTTTGTCTCCGCTGTCATCATCATTTTTTTCATCTATCTAAGAGCAACGTATGAAACGAGGTTGACGCGGATGTCACAAAAGGCGGAACCGTCGTCTACAAAATCCCGTCGTGTGTTGGGAAGGTGTTGAGAAATTGAGAAGTAAGAAATGGAAGTTGAACTACCTTGTGCATTTTTCTTCGGCAGTTACTGCCACAAACGATGATGATACGATGGTGAGAGTAAAGAGAGTGTTAGAGTTCAATATAATGAATAATCATGTGTGCCGACGGAGAAATCTTATGATGGATGGAGCTGTTGTTCACTGCGACGCTGGAGAATATTGGGTATTATGCTTCCTTCGGTTGTAAAATCACTCCATCACCCTTTTTGTTTTTGACATGACTTGTCGTCATCGCAACATCTCTGGAAGTCCTCGTCTAGGAGATAATTCAGGATGAAGATGTATGTAGTTTATCTAGTAAAGCCAGCCACCATGGTGACAATCTCAAACCCCTGTCTCAGCGGAGTTAGTAAAAGGTTAACCTCTTTTTTCGAGAAAGTTGTTTGTCTACTATGCTTCTGACTCACAGCGCAGACGCAGAAGATATCAAGAGGAGCTGATACTTAATGCAGTTGCTGCGAGTGATGAAAATGATACGATTGGAGGAAAGAATGAGGCAAACTAATGCTTTTCACATGTAACGCGGTTAATTATAATTTACAACTAATTATAGCGCCAATCTCTTGCTTCGTATGAATCAATCTTCTCCTGTATCAACAATAATGTTCAAAGGCATTTCGCACGAGATTAGTTTCATAGCTTGTGAAACCATGCCTTGTCCTCCTCTATCTGTTCTATGCGCATCCTTCTCCTGAAAATTTAACGTATTCTTGGTATTCTTCTACTCCCCCCCATGGCGCTCCAATATCTCTCCTTGGCGCTTGTTTCGTTATGAATATGCTGGTGTAACAATTACACTCTCTTCCCCTCTAATTGCACGTGTTATGAAAGGAATGTATGTTTACCATGTATCTGCGATTTCCCATGTCTCGTTGGGTGTATCTTGGGGAGTTTCAAAGGTAGACGTGGAGGGACTTGCAGTCATCTTTACTTCAAGATCAATCTCACCTGCGCTCACCATTCTCTCTACGGGAGCAGGTGGAGGTGTATCAGTTATATCCATACTCTCGGAGGTAGTGGGAACCTCTGGCTGCATGTTTCCAATGAATCCTGTCAAGTCCCAAGGACAGAATTCGCCAGCGTTCCAGTCACGGCAGGCTGCACAAAGAGCACATGGCTCACCATTATGGCTCTAAACAAATGTTAATGAATTGAAAAAAGAAAGGTTAGAAAATTGGGTGAAAAAGTTCATATGACAATCATAAAGGAGATAAATACTTACAATCTTGTACGACAAAGGATCAGCTACACAACCACACACCCCATTTGACCATTCCAAAGGCAGAGCGGCCAAATTTTCGGTCTCCTCAGTGGCAACATCGTTAGGAGATACATCAACCAACTTCGAGTCAGCAGTACTACTGGAGAAAATGGTCGCCGCATCTTCTTCGAGATCATCATCACTCGAGCTCGTCTCACCGACGTAACGCATAGCGTTTACGGCCTTGACAGTCGCATGAGACTCTGCCGTGGCAATCCCAGCAGTCAACAAAGGCAAGGGTGGTGCAGATTTCCCTTCTTTTCCCTTGCCTTCTCTATAATTCTTCTTGGCCTTGGGAGAATTGGCCGGTGTAATGGTGGCACCATCCTCGCCACCACTCTTGGAAGACGAAACACTAGTCTTCTGCTTCTTCTTCTTGGGCTGAGATTTCTCATTATCTGTCCCCTCATCTGAAACAATGGCATTATTGTCAGAATTATCATCGAAACCCAACCACTCTTCCGCAGCAATTTGCTTCACAGTAAGATTGGATTCACTAGAACGACGCTTGTACTCTTCCACCTTGGGTTTCCAGTAGCGTTTACGATTATTGACAAACCAATTGGTAAGTTGCTTAATCTCAATACCGGTAGCCTTCATGATATTCACTTTTTCATCTTCGGTGGGGTAAGGGTGCTCAATGTGAGCAGGGGACAACATCCAATTCTTGAGGTACTGAACGGCATGTTGGGAGAGAGCCGTCTTCTTCTTGTTGGAGTGGCTGTTGGCACTACCAGAGGACGATACGGCAGCAGCAGCTGCTCGAGTGCTAGACTTGATAGGAGCACTCTGACTTCTTGCATAGCTGCGTTTGACAGGTGCAGGGCGATCTTCGGGTACGGTCTCTTCTTCTTTTGCCACGGCGCTGACAAGAGCGGCAGCAGCCTTTGCCGACTTGCGACGTAGGCGTGAGGGTACACCCTTGTCACCGGATGATGCGTTTTCAGTTCCCATCCTATCTTGTGAAGATTTGGTTATTCAATTACCTTCGTTGAGCGCAGTATCTTTAATGCGGATGAATACGTGTCTCTAAGCAACACCCGAATCTGTCTCTTGTGGTGAACTTATCTCACTGAATTGTTTGCGTTGTAAGGCCCCTATCTCTCGCTCTCTATCGCCTTTACTGAGAGGTTGAAGTCACGATTTCCCCCGTGCTCTTCAATGTGATGGCGTTGATCTGTAATCAATGGAGAGAGACAAAGGTGGGCGTGAGTAATTCAAGTGTTGCGACACTAACATTCGTAAGCAGAACCGAACTCGACCGGTCGGCATGTGCACAAGATAGAAGTAAAAAAACACCCCCGCCGGGCTGCAGACACCACCGCCCTTACATCAGTAGTACACTCTAGACATCGTTCTTCCACTCACCTACAACAATATGATCATGCAGTGAAAGTCCCGGAGGAGCAACAAAGTATGCAAAGTAACGAATGGGAAAGATATTATGGTCGAAATAGTTACTCAGGAGTGCGCTTCTGCAGGCTCTCGCTCTGAGGCAGCAGCAGCGAGCAGCAGGAGTGGCAGAAGGCTCGGTGTGCAGCAGCCGGAGAGGCCAATGGATCCGAGGGGTGTCAGTCTGTCCTTCATCGAAGAGAGACCGTGGATCTGAGACAGTGAAGTCAGAAAAATGATTTTAAGGCGTAAAAATGATGTTTCTACATAAACCCACTGAGGAATCAATATTTTTACCTTTGATCAAAATTTGCCTTTTGACGTCACAAATAATTTGCTAAATAAATAGCTCAAAAGTCATGGAAAAGTTCGGCAGTTAGGAATTCATGCGTGCGTCGGAATTATTTTACTCTGGTGACGCAGTTCTACTATGCATTCGCTGTGTTCTTTGCTTTCTCATTTAAAACAAACAGGCCTTACACTGGCCTGCTAATCTGCGCGTCACTAGTACCTCGCTTTAGTCGGAATTGGATGTCGTCAAAAGTATGTCAGTGTCGTCCGTCCCGTCCCGTGGGCTTAGCTGAGCTCTCAGCCACCTACCTACCCACACACTCCACTTCCAGATAGACCTACTGATGTTGCACGGAATTTACTAACACTCTGTGAATAGATTTACTCCGCATCACTGACATCATCCTGTTAGATTAATACCATAGCTTCCTCCTTTTGCGAGTAGTAAATCTAAAGAACGCTTAGGGAAGCATGAACACTGCATACCTTATATCATATATTGAGCGAAAACTTTTGAACGGTCACTTTTTCTTGGAGACAAACACAATCCATGAAGAGCCATCTTCGATAAATATGAAGTAGATGAAAATTGACCTACATGAAACGTCCAGGCTACTGTGATAACTATCATATAAAAGCTTGTACATAATTGCGCAGTCTCATGTTCAGCCAATTACTACAACTACCTATTACTCCTCTTGGCAGATCGATCCACACTTCTCTTCCACTCCTCTGGTAGATCATCCAATCTAACGGGCCGTATCCTTTTCCCATCACGGCTCAGACTCTTTCCTTTACTGTTCAAGTTTTTATACCCATTCTTCACAAGAACATTCAAGAACTCTTCTGGGGGGAGAGCATATCGCAATTGAGTAAAAACAAAGTCAGAGACATAACCAGTCCGGCAGCAATCTGCAAATGCTCTGCTGGCACTCTCTTGAGCAATATTATCGGGTAAATCCAATCTACCGCAACATTTGATAAATGTTCCATATGTCATGCTTGTCGATTTCACATTTGGGTATGGTTCGTTGCCGAGTCTGTCCATGATTAGTTCTGCAATTTCAAAAGCTTTCATTTGTTGCTCGGGCGATGCCTTGACAACTTTGCCGTCAACTTCGACCGAATCTGCAAAGGCACAAGCATTCAAGACCATTGAATAGGCCTGAACAGTTGGCTTTGCATCCAAATTTTGTTCGGCATAATTCTTTTCCATCATGTTAAGAACTCCCAAAGCTCCTGCTGCTTTTCTTTCGGACTGACTGCGCGCCCATGCCGTTTGTGCCAAAATATAACACCTCTGAGTTGTTCTCATGATTGATTCCTCGCCTCTGCTAGCTGCAGCCTTCATATCTGCTTCCATTGTTTGTAGTAGCTCTGTGGCTCGTTCACCTGCGTCTATTGCTCCGCACGACGACCACCCATAGAGCACAGACAAGCATGCATAGGTGTTTGGTCGAAGCGAGTCAATTTTCTCGCCAAGTTTCGTCATTGACTCTAATAGCTCAGCTCCAACCAGTCCAGAATCATTTCGTCTCAACACTGAATGCGCATCAATGACTGATGTAAAAGCAAATATTGGATTTGTTCTGTTCTGTTGAGATGGCATAAGATCTGTGTAGCCCTGTCGATACATCCCAATCATTTTACGAAGAAGCTTCAACGCTCTATCTGGGGCATCTGGTGCCAACCTTCCAGCACCTTTTGTATAGTGGTAAATAATGTATGAAAAAGATCTTTCGTCGGGTCTGACGTCAGCATTTCCAGCATGGTGAAATTTAAGCATTCTCTCCAAGATGAGCTCTGCTCGACGTCCGCCTTCTGGTGTGCGAGTTCGTGCCCATTGTTGAATCACGGTATTGAATGAAAATGAGTCTGGCCTGACGGGCAGCTCCTCGTCTTCAATACCATCCATCGATCTTGCTGCACTACTCTCGTAATTGTCAACCATCGAAAGTAGCATGTCCTCTGCCTCGGCCACCCTTCCATTGTACGCATGAGAGTCAATGACTGCATTAAAAGTGCGAATATTTGGTCGGACACGAGGGAAACCAGCTTTGTCTCTCTGCTGCATATGACGCAGGATTTCTGAGCAACGTTCTCCTGCCACGCCCTGCTCTCCGCTACGGCTCCAGCAAGCGCAAACCATAGTGTAGTGAAACACGTCCGGTGGTTGGTCAATTTTCCCATGCAAGTGAAGCGATTCCATACCCCTTACAACAGCATCCGCAGCAAGAGCAGCGTCAAGTTTGCCGTTTGGTATTCGTTGGTAAGTGTTTAATACGCTAGCGAAGGTGTAGGCGTCTGGGCGAAAATCTCTAGCTAACATTCTAGACAAGATAGATTCAGCAGCTCTACCTGCAAACAGCGGGTTGAAATGATGACCAGGCTGTTTGTTGTCTCTTGACTGCTTCTTGTCTTTGTAATAGTAACCGGACAATGACGTATTTGTAATCATCGCCGACTTGGCGATGACGTCCAAAGCAACATTGTAACTTCGCTGGTTTGGCCTCACGCTAGGCATGTCAAGTTCATCCGCAATTCTTTCCATGCGATCCAACAATTTCATTACACTAGCAGCATGATCTCCACCCTGCTCACGAGAGAAGGCAACAAGAATTGAATTGTAAACTTCCACGTCTAGATCCCTTGCTTTGTTATGCTGACGGAATGTGTAGGAACTTGAGCGAGAGAAAGAGTGCTTGTTATCAACTGGCTCATCTTCTTCGCTGTAATCATCATCATATTCGAAATTATCTCCACCCCTACTTCCATCTCTGTCACTACGTCCATTTCCAACCATTCTATGAGCGTGAGCCTTTCGAGCCCAAATTTCCAACCTATCAACGATTTCTATTGCTTTGTAAATTCGTTCTTCGTCGGTAAAATTACGCTTCCTTGGTCGAAATAAGGATGGCGGTGGTCCAAGACCAGTGCTTCCACGGCATCCACGCAACCAAGCGTGAATAACTAGCGAGTAGCTAAGCGCATCCGGTTCAACGGCGTCCCCTCCCTCTGACAAGGGCCGTTCCATCCGCTCGAGTAATATTTTTTCGGCGCGTAAAGCAGAATAGGGATCGTATCGGGAGGCTCTACTCCATGCGTTTAGGACAGAGTTGTAATTGATTGTGTTGGGAGGAAACGTAAGCTCATCGGGGCGAGGTTCAAACCAATGACTGTTGGCTTCTCCATCGGACGTGGAACTAGGAGATGATTCCTTCATCCATCTCTGATAACTGGAGTTGGAACCGATGTAATCATCATCGTAATCCTCTTCCAAGCCAATTTCCTCATCGTCCGCATCTTCTAACAACCAGTCATCATCATGTGGACTAGTACGTGCATACCCACTATTCTTCCAAATGTCCGTCTCCCCAACTCGTTCCTTGTACCGCTCATGCTTCTCTATCATGGATTCCAGCATATCTTGTGCCTCCCTTGCTGGATCATATCGAAGTTCTCGTACCATACCTCCTCGATCGCGATAATTGCTTTGATTGTCGCTGTTGGTGTTCCCGCTGGAGGACATTACCCGCAGGGCAGAACAACTTTTTGCCAAAGCGTTCATTACCGCAGAGTAGGTGTAGCAGTTCGGTCGCATGCCAGGTTCACACTTATCAACATTGAATAATGATGCTTCTCTACCCACTCCATTGTCATCATCAGCACCATTATCAGACGTTGAAGTAACATTATGCCTCTCCGGATCATAATGTCCCAATCGAATCATCAAGTTCAACAACTGCTTTGCACGTGTGGCAGCTCGCCTTGTTAAAGCGTCAGCCTTAGCGGCCTGGGATCGTTTCCATTCGGCATAATCCTCCCTTTCCTGACGCATCGTCGTATTATTATTTGGGTTGTTACTCGATTCAGGGGGTTGTTCATAATGATAATCGTGTGCTAGTGCCGTACACTTCACCCATGCGTCAATGCTGTTGAAAATTGATACGGGTGATGATTTTGAGTCAAAACAAAAGAAGGATTGAGTGTGAGGGGGGAAGGAAACAAAAACGAAACACACAACAAGAGATTGCACAAGAGGCGAAGAAAAACAAACTTACACCGCCGTAAACGTTACCACATCTGGCTTGACCCGTTCATTCCCCCGACGACGCAGTTTTCCTTTCGGTTTTTCCATTCCCTCTACATCCTCCTCCTCATAATCCATCTCCTCCTCTCCCTCCAACCCCATCCCCTCCCTCCTACTACTGCTACTACTACTATTCAATCGAAACTCCTCCTCCTCCTCCGTACCCAACCCCCCACTACTCCCAAACCTCCACTCCCTCATCATCTCCCCCAACAACAACTCTGCCATCTCCCCCGCCGAGGGATGATAACTCTTACTCCAAGCATTAATAGCGGCATTGTAACTTATCGTACTGGGTGCTAAATGTGGATCATTCGTCGATTTGTACATTTTCACAAGAGAGGTGTGAATCCGATGTGCACGTTGTGCTGCCGCTCCGAGGGGTAATTGGTTTTGATGTTGACGTTGTGTGGATGTGAGTTGTTGTTGGGGGTGGAGTTGGAGTTGTTTTTGATGATGATTTTGAGTTTGAGGAGGATGTTGTTCTCTTTCGTTGTTGTTGTTGTTGTTGGTATTGCTATTACTATTGTTGTTGTTTTCGTTTGTGTTGTTTGGAGGAGTTTTACTACTATTGGAAGAAACTGCACCACTTCCACTTCCGGGAAGGGGTCTCCTTTGACTTTTTGCCCATGCATCCATTGCTATATACATCGTTGTTATCACCACGTATATACATATATACACACACACACACACGATAATTCATTATTGAAACGGAGGGTGACAACAAGGAGAAAAGGAAGAAGAGTTATGAAATATAGAATATATGTCAGAAGATGTTTCGAATATATATATAAAAAAAGCGCAATTTCATCATCATCATCATATAATCCTAACAACAACAACAACAACAACAACAACAACAACAACAACGTCCTAAACAAAAGAAACACACAATACACAACCAAAACAATACTCTCTCTCTCTCTTTCTTTCTTTCTTACCAACTGTATACATCTTCGTAGTAACCCTTACATCCCCATTCCCCGCATTAACCTCCTCCACCACCCTTTTTAACAATTGTTCACATATCATTGCCGATTCTATAGTAGATCGACGTGCATGTGATGTCATTAATGTTGTGATTAGATTGACATCATCTGGTGTTAATGCATATGAGGAGGATGAGGAGGAGGAGGATGTTAGTTTTGTTTTCTTGGTGGTATTGGTATTTGAATGAACAGTATTCTGTTGTTGTTGTTGTTGTTGTTTCATAGATGATGATAACGAGGAGGAGGAGGAGGAGGAAGAGGAAGATGTTGTTATTGGCATTTCAAGTAGACGAGCCGTAGTTCGATCAAGCCATGAATTGTTGTTGTTGTCACTACTAGAATTGATTGTAGATGATGTTGCTGCTGTTGCTGCTGCTGCTGCTGATGATGATGATGAAGTCGTAGCAAAGGAAGAATCAGTGTCATCATCCAAACTGGATGATGATGATGTCGTTGCTGCCGATGCTGATGATGATGATGTAGCTTTCATTGCAAGAAAAAGCGATGTGGATGATGATTTCCTCCTCCCTCCCTCGGTCCTCATTTGTTCAATAATATCATTCGCACTACTGTTATGGATCATCCATCTGCCATTATTTCTATTATGAATATTATTGCAATATCTTGTTCGTTTGGACGAAGACGAAGAAGTGATGGTGCCACCCCTAATGGCATGCAAACAAGAAGTTGATGATGATGATGTTGATGATGATGCAGCTATAGTATTGGAAGGGTGTAATAACCACCGGCGGCAAGTTATTGTTGTATAATACGAAGAATAGGATGATATTAATGGAGTTGAAAACGCCTCTACAGTCATTATCATCCTGCCACTACCACCACCAGCACCACCACTGGAAGAAAATTCAGATGATGATGATGAAATAATGAGTACTGACGAAGACTCTAGTATCATTAGTATTATTGCAGCTGGTAGTAGCAACAGCCGTAATAGTGATACACCCATCATCATCATCATTAACGTCGATTTATACACTACAAGAGAACTTCTTCCGTTTTTCATCCGATACACAGTATCCACCACTATACTACGAGGAAGAAGATAGGATGTAATATTATTTGGAAGTAGTTCCTCCATTCATTCATTCATTCATTGCAAATATTCGGCTTTGCTGTTTGGCGTATACTATATAATTTAGACAAATGTTTTAGACGCCCAAGACTCTCTCTAGAGGGTTGCAGGCAGAACATCGAAGAGGAAGATATGGATGTATGGATGAGTATGGATGGATGATGATGATACAACATAAGTATGTTGTACCTACTTTTTTTCTGTGCCAGCCATCTTCAAAATTTCCAGAAATTCCATAGTATGTGCGTACGTACTTCTCTCTCTATCTCTACGTAGATAATTACGGTATGTAGTGTGTGGGCCTCTTCTCTCTTCTCTATTTTCTCTTTTTATTTTTCATGATCTGGAGACTTTTGTGACAATGCTATCGGAATGTGACATCGCTAAGCCTCTCTTTTTTTAATGTTTGTGACAATCGCTGTCTCCTCTTGATTCCCTTGCTTGATTTTATGGGCATAGTTTGTCTGTCTATTGTCTATCACTCTCTCATCTCTCGAGCAGCAGCGCAATTGAGCAGAGTACAATACCCTTTGCATCTCTTTGTAGTTATATTATAGCCACGCTGGCACGGATTTGCGCCAATTTATTCAGCCGTATAATAATATTAACAATACGACAAAGGGCGGAGAGCTGCTGCCCCTTATTGCCGCGCAGCAGGTCGAAATGAGATATGCTGCTATATGCTCAACATATGGAAGACAGTGACAGCTCTGCTGACGAGAAAATGATATGTAATAACTATAAAATCATCTGCGCCAGTAAGAAATGGACGGAATGAGAAACAACAAAAACTAAAATTATTGGATTCGGAGATGCCATGAGACAATCTAAAACGACCACGCTATTTAGAACGATGTTGACACCACCCCACGTCGAGGCAACCCTGCCCCCTATTCCAGCAACAGAACCCAGATGCAGATTACACTACGCTTGTTTCGAAGGGGAGGGGAGCATGAAGAGGAGGATTGAGGAAGATAGGGANGCGAAGCTGGTTGTACGGGCACTAGGTGATATAGGTGAGGGGGAGGAGGTGCTCATCGATTACGGTGACTCCGCAAGGCCAGCATGGAGATGCTTGACCTCTTATGGCTTTGTCCCAAATTATGATATCAACGCTGACACAAATGAAGAGGAACCAATCGAAAATGTGGCAGAGTTGTGGATGAATGGTCTCCGATTTGAAGTTGACCCTCAATCTGTCCCATACGACCTTGTCGAAGTCGCAGTTGCTCAAACAATGCTGGATTACTCCGTTGATGAAGAGGAATTCGCAGAAGAGGAAGAAGAAATTGAAAATGGTATGCTTACGCCGCTAGTAGCTCGAACTATAGCAGATAGAGCCACTGAGGCAGCCGTAAATTTGATCATTGACAACGAAGATGGAGATTCTGAAGACGATGTTTGGGATGCGCCAGAGTTTGTACAGGCTGCTAGCCTTGCAAACCAATTGCGTTGGTCACAACACGAAGTGTTGATGACTTTTGCCAAGAACCTCCGAAGACTGTGTAAGCCGGAACATGAGGAAGGTTGAGAAGTATCACCTTGAGAGAAGAGAGAGTAAAATGCGCCGAAGGTTGCAGCGATGACTTGATAAATAATGAATAACATAAAATGATAAACATGAATTGAAAGGGTTTTCATGTGTCTAACCGCCTCTTCCATTACAGTATGTTAACAGATTATATTCCGCCTGATAAGTACAACCACCCACAATCATCAGCCTTGGGTTCCTCCTTGCTTCGCTCTCCCCTCACTGCCTTATGCGTCTTGTCAATTATTATTATTTAAGCCATGGTCAATCCCAACGCATTTCCCATGGACCTATTGGTCTCAACTTCTATCATGGCCTCGGCGGCTTCGATACTTCCTGCCTCAGCTGAAGCTGCTTTGGCTTTGGCAGCCTCGAAATTTTTGGAAACAGCGGCGGGATCAATGTCATCAAGTTTCACAGCCTCGGGACAAACAATATCCTATTTTTGGTTATTTCATTTATTGCAGTAATTGTTGCGTCAATTTTATGAAACAGATAATGTAAGACAGAATTGTATTGATCAGTCAGAAATGATTCGAATGAAATAACACACAGAAGTCTCCCCTCATATAAATCCCCATATAAAATCTCTCTTACCGTAGTCGATCCCTCATGAGTCAAAGAAAATCCTCCCGCAACAAAATATTTCTCCTCCTCCCCATCTTCATGGTTAATCGTCAACATACCCGCCTTCAACTCGGCCACAATGGGTACGTGATCGGCCGTAACCTCATACTCTCCCGTGGCTCCTGGAACGACGACCGATTTGACACTGACGGAATCATAGAGTGTTTCTTGGGGGAGGTTGAAATTAAGCTTCATTAATCCAGCGGCAGGTGCGGCGTCGGCGAATTGACGACGGGCAGCTGATGCTACCGGTCTGACGGCACGGCGGGCGAGTTGGGAGAACATGGTTGTTATCTACTACTACAGCTGTGGTGACCGTGCAGTTGGGCGATTTTTTCACGCAGAGAGGCGGGTGATTTAGTTCCGTGAAATTTCAAAAACCGGGTGATTTAGGTTCCCGGAATCATGTTACCGAATTCCTACGTTGTTCCTACGTTTCAATTGAAAGATATGGCGTGGATTTTGAATCCGTCTGGCCTACGTTGTCCCTCCGCCGCCAACACCCAACCCCCGCAGATTCACAGCTCTTCCTTACAACATTGTCATATAGAGATCGACCATGTTTGCTGCTAGACGTGTTGCTCAATTGGGTAAGACAATAATAATACTTTCTAACTGTCTGGATGGGAAGGGAAATTTTGAAGCGCTGGAGGGCAGCAATCCAACATTCTTTGTTCCTCTGGGTCGGACGGCTGAGTAAACACCTCGGTACAAAATTTTTATAACTGCCGATCGGTGGGGTAAGGGGCAAACGGTCTCGCTCCTCTAATAATGGTGAAAATAAACGCTTTCCAGCCGCCACCTGAAAATAATATAAATTTTCTCATGGATGGTATTTTTTTCCATGAGAGGCGGAGATGACAAAAGATATTTACTCAGGTCATTTCCCATGAAGCCGTGTAGTAGTGGGGAGAGAGCCGCCGATATATACAGAAACGTGGAGTTGTGCCAACGCATGTTTATCTGCCAGGGGGAGGGGCGCCATGTCCTCTTGTCGGTGTTGCCAAAGAAATAATTGTTGTTCCAAATCTGCTCTATCATTATATGTACTAACGACAACAATTGTTTTTCACTGCTCTTTTACCTAATTTAACAGGCGCTAACCGCGCCTTCGGCACTACCACCGTAGCTGCTGCCAGCGCTGGAAGAATCACCACAGTCATTGGGGCCGTTGTTGATGTTCAGGTGAGTTAATTACTGGTGCCGATTACGAGGTGTGGTGGGTTGAAATTTTGAATACACAACAAATAGTATGCTCAATGTAAAAAAATATTTGCTTCCTCCCTCCCTCTCTCTTTTAGTTCGATGAAAAACTCCCCAAGATTCTCAATGCCCTTGAGGTTGAAACCGAAGGTGATCGTCTTGTCCTCGAGGTCGCCCAGCACTTGGGAGAGAACACCGTCCGTACCATTGCCATGGAGTCCACCGACGGTCTTGTCCGTGGTCAGAAGTGTGTTGATACCGGTGCCCCCATCCAGGTGCCTGTCGGTCCCGAAACTCTTGGACGTATTATCAACGTGATTGGAGAGCCCGTCGATGAGAAGGGACCCATCTTCACCAAGAAGGGTACCGAGAAGTATGCCCCCCTTCACAGGGCTGCCCCCACCTTCACTGAGCAGGGTAAGACCCAGGAGATTCTTGTTACAGGTATCAAGGTTGTTGATCTTTTGGCCCCTTACGCCAAGGGAGGAAAGATTGGACTCTTCGGAGGTGCCGGTGTCGGTAAGACCGTCGTTATCATGGAACTTATTAACAACATTGCCATGAACCACGGAGGATACTCTGTTTTCGCTGGTGTTGGAGAGCGTACCCGTGAAGGAAATGATCTTTACCACGAGATGATTGAGGGAGGTGTTATCAAGATTAATAAGGAGACTGGATCTACCGAGGGATCCAAGGCCGCTCTTGTGTACGGACAAATGAACGAGCCCCCGGGTGCCCGTGCCCGTGTTGCCTTGACCGGTCTTGCCATTGCTGAGTACTTCCGTGATGAAGAGGGACAGGATGTGCTTCTCTTCGTTGACAACATTTTCCGTTTCACCCAAGCCGGTTCTGAGGTGTCTGCCTTGTTGGGACGTATCCCCTCCGCTGTCGGTTACCAGCCCACTCTGGCAACTGATATGGGTGGCTTGCAAGAGCGTATTACCTCTACCGCCAAGGGATCCATTACCTCCGTCCAGGCTGTCTACGTGCCTGCTGATGATCTTACAGATCCTGCTCCCGCTACCACTTTCGCTCACTTGGACGCCACCACCGTGTTGTCCCGTGCCATCGCTGAGTTAGGTATCTACCCCGCTGTCGATCCCCTTGACTCCACCTCTCGTATGCTTGACCCCCGAGTGATTGGAGACAAGCACTACCAAATCGCTCGTGCCACCCAAAAGCTTCTTCAGGATTACAAGGGTCTTCAGGATATTATTGCCATTCTTGGTATGGATGAATTGTCTGAGGACGATAAGCTTGTTGTGTCAAGGGCACGTAAGGTCCAAAAGTTCATGTCTCAACCATTCCACGTCGCTGAGGTTTTCACTGGTACCGCCGGAAAGTTCGTTTCTCTTGAGGACACAATCGCTGGGTTCGAGGAGATCATCAATGGAGATCACGATAGCCTTCCAGAGGGTGCTTTCTACATGGTTGGAGACATCAACGAAGTTAAGAGCAAGGCTGCAAGCATGGCTGTGTAAATTTTATCGTATTGGGAGGATTTTCACTTAGAAAAGCCTGAACTGTACAACTTGTGTTTATGATGTGGTGAGACCATAGACAGATAATAATATTTGAGTAGAAACTTTATCACTGCGTTTTCTACTGGAAGTTTAGGTAAGTGTGCAACCTGCAACAGAAGGAAGCATCATCATTTTTTTTTTTTTTTTATTTGGAGAAGTGAGGTGAGGGTAGCTACTTACATATCTAAGTGGTGTGTGAAGCAAGGACTCCCGAAACGTCCCCAAAAGATCGTGATGGCAAAGATACGTATTCCGTTGCAACTGACGAACTCAAACAATAAATAAGAATCATCGATGTTGCTAACCAAAGTATCCACCTACCTTGCTCTCTTCTCTGCAGGAGCTGTAGCGTTCGCTCCTTCTCTCCCCACACGCGTGACTTCTGTGCTTGCTGCTCACAATGGTCGAGTAGGAGATCTCATCGATGATGGTGGACGAAGGGCATTCCTTGTCTCTTCCGTCATCACGACGTTAGTTGGTGCAGGTGCTCCAGCAGCATATGCCAAAGGGAAGAAAGGAGTTAATTACAAGAATGTAGCTGGTGATATCGCTTCAATCATCAAAGATGACCCCAACAAAGGCCCGACACTTGTTCGTCTTGCATGGCACAGCTCAGGAACCTACGATAAGATGTCAAAAGATGGTGGAAGTGGTGGTGGAACCATTCGATTCAAGGAAGAATTGGCTCATGGCGGCAATGCGGGGTTGGCAGAAACTGCTGTGCCTTGGCTGGAGGAATTGAAAACGAAGTATGGAGATTCGTTGAGCTATGCTGATTTGTATACTCTTGCAGGAGGTTAGCAATGCACGCTTGTTGTTAGGGTCTTCTTTTTTTTGTTATTGTTACTCTGCACTTGATCATTTGCTCATACATCTCGTTTGTTTGGTGTTTTACTGCAGTTGTTGCCATCAAAGAATTGGGTGGACCTACCATTCCATGGAGGTGAGTGCCTATGCAAGCTTTATCTACTTTGAATGATATTATTTGTTATGGTACATTCTCACTGATTAATGTTGTTGCTACTTGCTACTCGTTCTATATACACGAAATCAGCTCGGGAAGAGTTGACGCTCTCGATCCGTCTGCAGTCACGCCTGATGGTCGCTTGCCTGCAGCTGATTCGGGACCACCTGGAGCTGATCCAAGTGATGCAGCTCACTTGAGAACAATCTTCAATCGAATGGGCTTTGATGATCAAGAAATTGTTGCATTGAGTGGTGCTCATGCTCTTGGACGCTGGTGAGTCAACTTGTGATTTATGCGTAAGTATGCATCTATCTTCTTCTTCGACTAACCATCCAACGCCTACTTTGTCTCAAAATGTATTCAGCCACACCACTGCTTCGGGCTACGATGGGCCATGGACCCCAACTCCAACATCATTCAACAATCTTTACTTCTCTCTTCTCGACTCGCTCAAGTGGACTAAACGTGATTGGAACGGTCCATTTCAGTATGAAGACGGAGGCAAAACATTGATGATGTTGCCCACCGATTTGGTGTTGATTCAAGACGATGAGTTCAAGAAATATGTTAGTATGTATGCAAAAGATCAGGCTAAATTCTTTGCCGACTTTTCCAAGGCATTTAACAAGTTGGAAGAATTGGGAACAAAAGGCTTGAAAGCTACCACTTGGGCCTAAATGCTAATTGAGGCGCAAGCAAGTGCAGAGAAATTCAGATGGAGTTGCAGCTGAACTCATAAGTATTGACTGGCGATGATAAGGACAGAAATGAAGGGCCTCAGAGTATGTAATAATATTATGTAGTTCCATTTTAGGTACTACATAGAAATCTATCTGATTTTAATTTTGTGTTTTTCGTTTCCAACTATGTAGGACTGAAAACGGTGTTTGTCTTCGTCTAAAACCGTTTTTCCTTGCCAAGTCTGTTTCTACTTGGGAATAGTATGGGGAAGTGCAGTAGAAAGAAGAAGTTGAACTTGACATCTTATGAAAAAGCTCCCAAAAGAGTCCCTTGCATTGGGGGACATAAAACCATGATAACACCGCCGCACTACACCTCATTTCCAACGAAGCACCCACATGTTAAATGTTAAAACTTAATAAATAATTAACTGCTATGGAAGTCGCTATCGATCGGGGTGACGCTGACCATGCGGTCCCCACCAATTCCGCCACTCATCGCCGCGGATTGTACTTGGCCACGAGGGCCGCAATCCTACTTGTAATTGCTTTGAGCGCAACCGCTCTTCTTCAAACTCAGCATGATACCAAGACCTTAGTGCTCGACCGCATCTACACAGCCAGAGACGCATTATCTTCTCAGTCAACGGTGGTTTTAGGATGGGTGAATCGCCTCCCTCAGGTTATTGACACAAGACGGACGCTGTTCCTGAAAGCCGTCTCCTCCCCTTTGACATCAAGTACTAAGGGTGCCGTCGGGAGGGCCAAGGCAGTGACCGCCGAGGGTGCCGATATGGCATGGGAAAAGAGCGAGAGCTTGCTGCGTGAGCTACATCCAGGGAGGGACGACAGTAAGAAAGGAGGGGGGGCTGAAGATAATGTTCTTCAGAGGGCGTTGGAAGGCCTCCAAGGTATTTTCAATAGGAATAAGAAGGAGGGAGGGCAGAAACATGTTATGGCCGACACAAAGAAGGTCCAAATTCAAAAGAGGGATAAAAAGGAAGGACACCGACTTCTAAAGGCTACTGATGATGCAGAGCAGCAGACTCCCTCAAACCAAGATGTAGGGGGATTTTTCTTTGATGCCCTATCGACTGTCTCAAGCTCGCCCATCGCTGCAGCCATCTTAATTGTCTGCGGTTTTGCCTTCCTAATTATATCTGTTGCTATGTCACCTGATAGCAGGCGCCTAAGAAGACTGGCTGATTCACATGAGAACAGAACGATTGTTCTTGACGAAGACGAGGCAGAAATTGTCGAGTTTTACGAGAAGGAGATGGAATCAGGGATGATGCAAAGTATTCCCTTCCTCGAGGATGATAGTCAAACAGATGAATGCAGGGAAGATGAAGATGATGAGGAGAAGAAGCGAGGTCAATCATTCATTAGGAGTCCGTCATCTGATTCATCACTCAATAGACATCTCAATGGAGTTAGTCAATGTGACTCGTACTATTCAAGAGTCTTGCAAGATATCAGCAGCTTTGATGAACTCGATAATGATCAAGAAGATGAGGAGGACTGCGCAAATGAATGTGGTGAAAAGCGGCGCCAAGAAGGTGAATCTTCTCCAAGAGACGACGCGGACGAAGTTATGGCTGAAACTGACGCAGAGGAAGTGATCGCTGAAACTGACGCTGGCCTGGTCAAGGAAGACGATCGGATGCAGCCACCCACTCAAGAACAAAATATCAACAAAGACGCAGACCGTCCATCTAGTCCACCATCGTCAAGATCGTCGATTTCTTCACTTACCACTGAAGTGTATGCTGATATTGAGTCACCACCACCGCAGCCACATGAAATGGTTGATTTGTTTTCAAATTCAACTGTCACTTCGCCAGCTCTCACCATTCCACGAAGGAGTGTTTCATTTTCTCCCGACGTAAAAGTGCGTGAAATCCCAAGACATTTCAATTCTGAAATGTCGTCTTCAGAAAAGTATCTGTACCTGATGTTGTTTGCAGTGGCGATTATCATTGCGTTTTGCTCGCTGCTTCCTGCACCCCACCCGAGTTTATCGGTGCCTATATCCCATATGACCGCGGGGGAGATGATCCAACGTGCCGATACAATGCTCAAGTCGCAGTGGGAAGTTGAGCTGTAGTGAAGGGAGTAAAACCACGCCTATGCCTTCAAGTTAATTTTTGTTGTTTCATGAAAGAATTGTTCGTTTATTTGTAAAAATTGAACAAGATACATGATGTATCCTGTCGCTAAATTTAATAACAGATTGTTTATGTATTATTCGAAACAGAGACAGACGATCAGCAGTGGTAGGTGAAGGTCACACTAGCTGTAGAATGTGTGCAGCATGTTAAGATCTATTCCACCTTTTCTCGTCATGACCAAACACCCAAACGAAAACTGCCCATTACTGCTGTTCAGTCAAATCTTTCCTCCTACAATTCATCACACCACGATGGGCAAACATCCTTACTATCATTAATGTCTAATGTGTTCTCTTAATAACTTTCTCAAAGATGAGAACTAGGGTACCGCAACAGGTAGGAGTAGAGTCAAGTAGCAGCAAAAGAAAGGAGAGAAGAGATGGATGCGAGGAACTTCCCGTCTCCAATAATTCCATGTTAGACATCTGTCCCTGCTACTAGCAAAGCACGGCCGCCAGGGGCTTCGGCACGTGGGCCAGGAAGAAGTTAAGAGTGTAACCACCAACACCTCTAGAGGGCCTAACAGTCCAAGCAGTACCTGGAGCTGCTGCCGGAAGCGATAACAATATAATGCCGATGATTACGATGGTGGCGATAAGGCGTCGACATAACAGTGTGGAGCGACAGCAATAATAATAATGATAATTATCACTACCGCTGTCATAATGTCGTGGAGTCTCCGCTGATTGGCAGCGTTGCGCTCAATAGCGCTGTCATAGCAGCAGCTACAACTGCAGTAATAATACAACGATGATGGAAGAATCACAAGTATTGCTGCAGCAGCCACCAAAAACAACTGTAGCATCGACTGCAAGAAGTCCATTTAATTTATCCCCATCTTGAGAAAGCGCGCACAAGAGTTTCACAAGTATCCTTGGATTATCCAACGAATAAGCCTGATAAGGTGGAAGAGTGCTTCTTTTTGGTAAATTCAATTATTGATGATAAACCAACGATTGCTCTTGTTCATCGTGTTGGCATGCCTCATAACGGAGGCTATGTTTATATGGAACGACACTTCTTTACCCGCTCTCATAACTGTTTGCAGGGCACTGATGGTGCCGCCATGACTCATGGAAATGACGAGATGGTAGTTCTATATGCCAAAGTGATGGCCGAAGTCAGGCGGAAAACTTTGAAAGGGGAGTAAGCTATTTGCGGGTGGGAAGGAATAGAGTTTGAAGAACTGAGTTTGGATGATGAAAGTGGGAGGAATGAGTGGATCATGTGATGTGAATTGGTGCGGTGGGAGGGGGAGGGCGCGTGGAGTAGGAAGAAATTAATAGACGAGTATGAAAGAATGAATCAACAGCGCTGGTAACAAAGGAAGCAATCAAGAGTAATCAAAACTACGGGATTATTACTATTGATTCTTCTTCGTGTAAATGCTGCTCGAATACGAACGTGAATCTTAACCAAACATTCTCAAACCACTCCACCGAGCGTTAAAACTAAATCGGCTCGGCTGTACTGTTAAACACAACTGCGTCGGGGTCGGCTGTGATTTCATCGCTTGTATTGTTCGAGGTAACATTAAGAATGCTGTAGTCGATTCGGAGACCACCACCGCACTCACAGCACCTGCCGCATGAAAAGAAAAGCAAAAGAAATTATGAAAAACGGCTTTGTAGCTATTACGTATCAGAAATGAAACATTGACGAACTTACGCCGTCTTTGCGGTTAAGCCCAATGTACCAACTTGGTCACCAAACTCATCACAGCGGTTGTTGTCTTGAGCATACCAGTCACAGGTTAGGCCCTCATCAAAAAACCAATCATATGGATCGTTAGAGCAACCTGGGACAGAATCCTCCTCGGCTTTTGTGGGAGCCTCTGATGTGCCTCCGCCACACACACAGCACTGCGATAAAATAAGAAAGTTTGTAGTGAATTGACACAATATGATTACGCCGAGACAAGTTCCAAGATATGGCGATACTCACTGCTTGCTTCGCTGTTAGTCCGTCTTGACCTTCGAACTCATCCCCAAAATAATCACAGTTAGTGTCCTTTTCGTTATACCAGCTGCATCCATCTCCAGTCGAATCGTACCAATTTGGTGAGTCCCAACATGTCGCATCAATGAGTGATGCGTCGTCCGACAACATGGTTGCATTACTAGCACTAGCTCCAACTTCTAAGGACGTCCCCCCTCCGCAGAAGCAGCACTAGAGAGGAGAGAGAGAGAGAGAGAGAGAGAGAGGAAGGGATTCAAAACACAAGTTCAAGAAATAATAATCAAGAGAGGAATATTAGAGAGAATGATATAAGCAAGAAGCAGCATGAATCAAAGAAGACGAAGATTCAAACTCACAGCAGATTTCGCTGTCTTTCCGAAGTTTTCATAGTCAGCTCCATATATCACACAGTTGGAGGGGTCTTTCTTATACCAATTGCAGTTCCTCCCCAAAAAATCGTACCACCCCAGGGGCGAGTCCAAGCATTCGTCACTGCGAAGGCTCTTCAACGAGCTCGGGTCTGGTTCTAGACCCTGCTCGCGTAGAAGTGTTTTAGACTCCGAGTCTGCCATTTCTTCCCAGTTCCAGAACTTATAAATATCATTGCATTCGTCGAGAATCAAATAAAATCCTTGTTCCTCTGTCCCTGCATTGATGATATCATCATAATAATTTTCGACTTCAATACACAATGCCTCATTGTTTCTCGGACGTACAGATCCGTCGTCAGAATACCAGTCCCATTTGAATCTATCATCATCATAATAACAATCGTTTATGACTAGTATGGTTCCCGGTTCAGCCGAGCCACCGTCTCCAACTAAACACTTGTTCGAATTGACCGACGACCTGATGTAATTTGTAGCCGTATCCCAAATCCAATATTGAGCGGGCGTATAATTGCACTCGTAGTACCAAACGAGGTTACCGTTGGCTGTATTTGAACCCATTAGATCCATGCACCAGTATGAACCATCTGGAAGTACCTGCCAGACAAGATAAGGCCCAAGAAAGGTGTTTTCGGTGGGGCTGGGAAGAAATGGTGAAGGAGGAATAACTGGTGATGGAGGAGGACTGGCACTACAAGATGGGGTACAAAAACAAATGTCAGGGAACTCCAAAGACACTTGGGAGCAAGCCTCGTCGAGAGATTTTCCCTCATCTTCATTAAGCCATGTGATGCGATTCCCGCAGCTGAAGCTATTTTGATCATTTGTTGCGATGGCATTCCAAACATCCTCCGTACAAGTCTCGCAATTGCAGTGAGTAGAAGTAGAAGCTGCAGGAGGCATGCATTTGTTGCTTGAGCACACTAAGGATCCATGACAAGCATCGTCATTTGAACCGCAACCTGTTTCGCCTTCGCGACACTTGCAATCAGATGAGCAGGGATTTGCAACGAGTGAATCCCAATCCCTCGGGCCACTCAAGCATTGGTATACCAATTTGAGTTTTTTAATGTCGTCGTCCGATGCCCCTTCACGCTGGCCTATCATTGTGTTAACATTATTCAAGGCTTCTATTGTAATGTCATTGTCATATTTGCTAAATGCGTCAGCCGGGTAGTGCATCACCGAGCCGTAGTCATATGGACTTCCAAGTGTTTCAGAATCTTTCTCTAACCAAAAGTTGTGCTCCTTACCGCCTTCAACTTTATCAAGATTAATTTTCACATAGTTGTCTCTATCAGGACGGCTTTGCTCGTGGTGAAATCCCAATGCATGAATGAACTCGTGTTGTATGGTTCCAAAAACGTCACAACCGACAGGAGAAAGGTTGATATTTTGCGAACTTTTCTGCATGCCTATATATGAACTACATATGCCTTCCTCCTCCGGTTTAACAACATTGATGTAGTGCTTTTCCGAAGACCAAGGAACGAACTTTAAGCACCCGGACCTGTTCTCAAGATCATCCAGTGCACTACGAATGAAGTTTTTGAAGTCATCGTCGAAATCTGAGCTGGTTGTGTATGGAATGACTACCCAACCATCAGAGTCTCTATCCTTCCATCGTTTGTTCCTGACTATGTTAAGCCTGCGATGCTGGAGGTGAGATTCTTCCTTCTCTGGCGCAGCACTAACCTGCAAACATAGCAATGAAACGAAGTATAACATAAGAGCACTTAGACAAGAACAAGAACGTGTAGCAAAGTACTACAAACAAAAGAAGCAACTACTCACATTCACATCCATTACATCTTCGTTACTAAGAGTCGAAATCAGGTTCGGTGGAGAACCAGAGCCATAGTGGCGGAGACGCCTTAAATTGTTAACTCCCTTCGAGGATACACCGGAGGTTTCGTCCTGTGTAGATAAGGCTGCTGTCGTGCCACGTATGTTGAAGCGAGAGCGAGAAGGGGGACGGATGTTTGATTGCTTTGGGTGAAAAAAGACGGAGCGGTGAGAACTACGTAATGATAATAGTATTGTAACATAAAAGATCACATACACATAGCCGAATGCGAGTTGCAAACTGTCATGAGCTCACCTCCTCATCAACACTGACACTGGCATAGGCACAGGCAGCACCAACAAGGCCAAGGACTAGGACTAGGAAAGAAGCAGAGGTTACATTCATAGTTTCACACGACGAAATAATTATGATGAGAATGATCGAGTTTGTTTTTTATGTAATTTTTGCATGGTGGGGGGTGTTGGGGTAATAATACCAAGACCAAGCGATGAATCGGAGCCGAGGAAACTCAACACACGTTGAAGAACACACAAACTTGCGGATTCGTCGGTCAGCCCCTTAAGTTCTTATTCAAGCTTCGTCTTGAGCTTTTCGTTGCATCATTTCGTAGCACATACTAAAATGAAAAACACAAATTTAAATTCAGTCGAGCGAAGCTAGCAGAGCTCGTCAGTCCGCCCGTACGTCGGGGCAAAACAGAAACCTCTCTAATTTTGGCGCGAAAATTCCGCGAACGAAAAAACCTGTACAATAGTCCGCCAAGCCAAGACCAAGGCCAAGAGGTCATGATTTAAAATGAAAAAAATATCTACCCATGTATGGTACGAACTGACATGTTGTATGTTGTAATACCGTGCCTTTGGGGGGGTTCATTTTCCGTCGCACCGCCCCTTTGTACGATGCCTCCACCCTCCACCCTCCCACTCCATCCTCGCGCGCTTCTCTAGATGTTATGGTACGAATTGTTACAAATCAAAAGCAGCGGAGTCCTCTTTAGTCCACAAGAATTTGGTAGTCAATATGTATTCCGCAACTCCGTTAGTTGCCATTTAGTCTTCTCAAAGATGAGAAGTCAAGAGGGACCTACTACCACAAAAGATGGAGTGAGCGGCATTTCTTTGGTGCTGGTGGGCGAGTTTTAATGAAGACGAAGGCGAAGAGGGGAAAGAGAAGAGAAAAAGAAGAGTCAATAGTTGTTCACAATCATAACATCTATATCGTCTGCTTACAGTGTAGTAAGTCTCTTGCATGCCAACAATCAGTCTACCAAAATGATTCTCTCTAAAACCATTGTTGCCAACTGACTTA